>JBBPPA010000717.1:0-17942 GCA_038091735.1 Leccinum pellstonianum
CACCGAGGTCCATGTCGACATTGGAGTCACTCCCGGGATCCAGTTCGCGAGGGAGGGCGGGAGGGAGGGCAAGACGCGGACCAGAATGTCGGCCATTCGCAGCGGTTGGTACGGGAATAAAGGGGGGAGGAACTGTTAGTGTTTATATAACACACTAGTTGTTCAAGTTTTCGGGAAGAACAATTTCCCGGCCGCCATCTGCAAGGTGCTGAATTGAGCTGCGCCTCGTCGGTCTCGGAGTCAGCGGAACAGCGGTGGGTGAACTGTACTATAAGTGTCTCGGTGGCCAATGACTGCGTACAGTCTACTCCATGTTCATCACGACTTGATTTTCGAATGTATGGTCTTGTAAGTCCGGTTGAAGCCTTGGACTTGAACGGAGTGTTTGAACATTTGAAAGAGAGCCGTGCCAACTCGGAGTGATTCCGCAACGCGCCGTTATGTAAAAGGTTCCCTTGTACAGAAATGCGTTCCCAGTTCTGCAGTTGATGGACACGGAGGGCCATAGGTCGATTTGCAGGCCTCACGAAGTCGCGTTTGTTCGCCACCGTACTAATGTCCAGATGATGTTCTGATTTAAACGTCATCCTTGAAGGCCACTCAGACTGTAAGTACGTCCAACAAGACATCATCCCTACTACATGCGGAGCACAGCACTGGCATATGATCGGTATGACGACGTCCAAAGCCTGTTCGAAGCGCCAACGTTCCCTCCGAGTCAAGTAGGTCTAGACAATGTTGTGTAATCAGCTTCAAGATACTTGCAATGTATCTCATATGTTTTCGATTTGATTACGATGTATCATCATCATGATCAGATTGACAATCTCACCATCACCGACGGCCGTGGTGCCACGTGGGTCGGGGTCTCAGTCATCGTTCGCTAGTTTGTCCTGTTATCTTGACCCCCATGAAAACGGGTAGATGAGACCATACACGATAGATATCTGATAGGCGCGCTCAGCAAGCTGCCACACTAACAATATTAGTGTACGTGTCAACTCAGACATGAACAGATCAACGTTAGTTCTGCACCTTGCAAACACAGCTCGTCGTTTAACGTTTACCTGTCAGTAGCAATAGCCTTGGAATAGATAGTTAAACCTCCTCTCCACCCCCACCTCCCCGCACGCGCTCCCGAAAAAACAAAAGAAAACAAAAGAAAGGTCCAAGCGCAAACACCCAAGCACCAAGCATGCACCTCGTTCAACCCATTCGCCACCCTGATCCTATCTGAATCCCACCCCAACTCCTCGCTCCGATGCTTCAGCCGCGGATCGACCGTCGTCGGCTGCAGTTGGTCTGTTTGTTGACGAGGAAGACCGAGCGAAGGCGGCGGCGGCGTGATCGGCGTTACGCAGACTGAAGACGCCGACCCAGGAGCATGATGTACGTTTGAGATGGATGACACACCTTCCATCGGCGACGGGTCATGATCGTCGTGCTCTGCGCCGTCGGAAGAATGCTGGCAGGTGGTAGCTCTGGCTCAGGAGTGCGGAGCTCAGAATCGCGAAGGCGCGTCGCGAACGGAGGTCTCGATACTCTAGTTGGGAAGCAGAGCTTGAACTTTCCCTTTGACTTCATGTGTTTGATAACACGCTGTGCCACTGTCCATTGGCCGTGAGAGGGCGGAAAGCGATAAAATACAACGGTGCATTACTTAGTGTGCTCCGTGGGGAAATACGCGCACTCGACATTCTGATTTTGTTGAGCAACGGGGTGCTCGCAGGATCGGGGGCACCCATATGCCGTTTGGTTGAGAAGAAGGGGATGTAGCGGTTGGTGGTTGTGCGGCTGCCAAATTGAATCAATATGGATGCCAGGCAGATCAAGAAATAATTGACAATTCATCATACGATTTCCGGGCGGCTGCGATCAACGGCCCGTATTGCTCCTGGACCCCACGTGCAGACGTCGGCAAAGCCACGTTCGAGGTAGAGTGCTGCTACGATGACCGATCTCTGCATCTCCGTCGTCGCCGTTCGGGTCGTGGTCATGGCCATGTAAGTGAGGGCTAGGATGGTGAGAGTGGGGCCGAGGGGGCGCACGAGGATGAGAAGGGCTATCGGGATCAGGATCGACACCCGCGTCAGCATCCACATCATCATCGCCATCGCCGTCAGCATCCTCGCTGTCGGAGCCAAGACCCATTGCTTGTTCGACGGACATGACCATCTCGACGTCTTCGCCTTCCACCTCTCCCTCCCCCTCTCCTTCGCAGTCTCCGCCTCCATCTCCGTTTCGGCGCAGATCGAGCGATAAATCAGACCCAGAGGGCCCATAGCCGCGTCCGCCCCGGTCTCGATCCCGATCCCTGTGATGGTGACGTGACGAGGACGACGACACGGGTTTCGACGAGCCCGCGGCACCAGAGTGTTTCGACTTTGACTTGTCGAGCTTGCGAAGCACCTTAAAAATATACTCCTTGGCAAACTTTTTGATCTTGGCAACCTTCTCGTCCGATAGCGTGACCAACTGCCCTTCTCGATACGAACACGACTTCTTCTCCTTGTCGGCGATCACGTGGGTCAACTGTATGGGCGAGCGTGCGAGAAGCAGAACGCAAAAAATTGGGTCAGCCGGACGTGAAATAAGGAGAAAAAAAAAACAAAGAGGCGAGTGGAGAGGAACCAGCAAGCAAGCACACAAGAACGCACGCACGTACCTCTTTGGCATACTTTTTGAACACGTCATTGTCCATCTTGCTTGCATATTTGCTCATGCATTTGACCACCACCGCGCCCACTAGCTTGAGTAGCCGCTTCTCCTTGTTCGCCTCGTGCTCAGATTCTGCGCAGGTCTGTACCGGAACTCTGATCTTGGAGTCGTCGACCTTGTTCCGCTGAATCAGGGGCCACTTGACCATGGCTTCGAGGGCCTTTACGAAATGAATAAAAAACTGAGTTCAAGAGAAGAAGAGAAACGCACCAGAATGGTGACCTCCATGTCCTTGGCATGATCTTGAGGTATGTTCGTCATCAGACTAAACCCACATAACCGCATGATTTGACGTAGAGCTGCCTCGTTCTCCGTAATCTAAACCTTGCCAAAGTCAGTTGATACACCAATGTTGAAGGGGTGGCGGAATGCACCTTGATTCGAGTGAGGAGCTTGGAGAGGACTTTCTTGCTCGACGTCTGCTGCACCGCCTGAACGACTTTCGGAATATCCTTCACCACCAACGGTTTAAGTTCAGGCTGGAAGAAACGATCAAAGTCTGGCAAAGATTTCAATGACAGGAAAAGTACCATGTAGTCCTCGTCAAGCTTCTTGCTCTTTCTCCTCTTGTTGCCCTTGAGCCCTAGTTTCTCCACCTCATCGCTGATTCCCAGAGCTACCGAACCAAGATGTGATTGGATTTTAACATCTCAAAGGAGAGACACGTACCCTCGATATAGAGATCATCCATGCCACCGATATCTGTTTGGGTCTTGCCACCAAGGAAGCCCACGCAGTTCGCTTCCCCACAGCAACACGGTTGTGGATCGTGTCTAGGGTTTAGAGGGCGCTCAACGTTTAGCGTCAGCTTGTAACTAAAGTATGAAACGTACCCGTAGCGATCTACGTTGTAGTTGAAAGTCAATTCTATCCCTCTATCCGACACCCATAGTGAGAGTACCCTCGTCCATCGACGGTGCCTTTGTAGTCTACATCGTCGGTCGACACCCTGCAGGACACATCAAGATGAGCAAGCTTCAGATCAATGCGTGCACCCACTTGGACCAATGCTGTCTCAGCAACGATGGAATCTTCGTGTACTCAAACTCCTCCTTCTTTCCACATCGAACCTCGAGCCTGATGTCTCGCCCGAGGCATATGTAGTCAAGAAGCTTCCCGATTGCTGCATGTCCTTCACCAAAGATTCGACTCTTTCTCTCTGCGAAGCATCGTCGAGGTTGAACACGACGAGTTTGTACCGGAAAGTAGATCCCGAAGCTCGTACGGTACTGCATTGGCCCCTCCGAGGAACATTTGCGGGGGGATACGTTCACTGATGCATGATGTTGGTGGCCCGCTTGGGAAACGATGGCCGATAGACTATAGTGCACAACAATACCGCTCGTGAATCCTGGATCCGACTCCTCGGAGAGAGCATCCGTGACGGTTCGCCAATGCGAGGTAGACAACCAAAATCGGTATAGAGACTCGGAACAACCTGTGTAGTTCTAGCCCTATCAATATGGGTTGAGGGATAGATAAGTCGCGCGAACTCACCCTTTCGCTTGCGTTTGAGAGTTATGGTTGAAGGAAAGGTCTAACAAGTGTTGCCAACTTGAAGCGGCAATTACCAATCGGCAAGCATTTTTTTTGTTGCTCCACACTAGTACTTTTGCAGACGCACATTTTGCGCACGACGTCGTTGCCAAAATCATGTAATAATGATTTCTGCTGTGTGGATATTACTATTGACAACTGCTACCACCAACTTGAGTTTCGTGACCACCTGGTAGTGGGTTTCACTGGCAACGGACAGCAATCTCGGGAGTTCGGGAGTTCGGAACAGCTGCTACGGAACTTCACGTTCTATGGAACATTGACCCGCGATGCGAGCAACGCAAAACATCATCCCCCGACCCACCACGAATAACACCCGTCAACGAGCTTGTTCGTCCGACCTCGGAACCCGCCCAGCTCGATCTCAGACCCTTGCATCTGCACGAGCTATCGCAGCAGCCGCTTGTAATCTATCCGGGTCGACTGGTCGGTCTGGGCAGTAGTCGTCGAACCGAGATCGAGATAGGGCTGTAACATGATTTACGAAGCGAGCGCACAAAACGTGTACCCTCCGTGTGCCTCACCAAGCGGAGGACGTACGTCTCCGAGGATCACCTGTGGCCCACTGCCCCCGTCACCGTCACTCGGGTCCAAGTCAGCAGCGACATAATACGGCTGCGACGCTGACGCGAACCCGCCCTCGTATGTCTGACACGACGCGATGAACGCGGGGACCCCCGCGAGCAGCTCGGGGGTAAGGAGGTCAAGGAGGTAGGCGACTACGAGGAGGCAGTACGTCCCGCGGACGTCTACCTTGGCGTCGTGTGCGACCAGAAAAGAGCCGTCGGGTTGTTTGAGGGACATGAAGAAGGCGTAGAGTTGGAACGGGCGGGGAGACGTCCATACTTGAATCCACTCGCGAACGTTCAGTTTCATCTCTGACGATGCAACGCGAGGCACGAAAGAGATCCACGGGAATAGAAACGATGCAATGATCTAGCTCTATCGTGTAAGTACCCGTTTTCATACAAAATAAATGGACATACCAAATAGGCTACGAAGCGCCAGCAAACGCCCTCCAAGAATTGCGCCAAATTCATATCATCCCAGTACCTGCCCTTCCTTTCCGACTCACTTCTATGATTCGTGGCAATCTCGTTCTTGATTTTCTCCTCGGCGTGTCGTTTGAAATGATTGACAGTTTAACAGTTACTGGGTGTGAGATGCGACGGGGATGGCGGATGGCGGATGGCGGATGGCGGATGGGAGCCACCGAGTACGGCAAACTGATGACTACTAAGATAGAGAAAGATTGCTGTGGTTGTAAAAGGCCAAAAAAAAAAAAAGGACGTGCAAACCCACGGAAACGGGAAAACGGGGTTCCTTCGGCATCGGCCTAATCCGATGACTCGAAAAGACGCCGGGACCGGGATGTACGACGGCGAGCGCTGCTGACATGGTGTCTGCAGGATGACGACCAACTTGAAAGCGTTTGTGACGCCGTGAAGTCGTTGGCAATCAGCGAGCTCTCGGCGGCGATGGTCGGAGAGACAAAGTTTGAGGATTTGAGGCCGTGCCATGCGACAAGGGGTTGTCGAGGTGAGCGAGTTCAATGTAGTAGTTCTTGCAGATGCTATGTTCAACGACCACGACACGGAAGAAACAAAGAGGCCCGGCACTTACCACGACCGTAAGTTCGACCAGTAAGTAGTAAAATAAAACGGACTTGCGCTACCCACCTGGTGATTTGCCGTAGCGGACTTCATGCCAGCGAAGTGAGCATAGCCGCGATCTGCTGCAGCGCCGGAATAAACAGCTGCTTCTGCATGGGCTGCATCTGCACGCGCTGCTTCTATACGGGCTGTCTCTGCACGAGCTTCGGCCATTTTTTGTACATTCAACTTGTCCTTCATGGTAGGGTAGGCTTCATTTTTGGCCAACGCCCACTCCCTCATGACCTTGAGCGGTGAGCATGCGATCTCGGTGAGGAAGTAGGAAATCATGAGCAGATTTCCCGGTCAGCTCGACGAGCAACTCAATGCAGGTTTGCACTGCCTGCCGAACTACGGGATTTGGGCTTGAAAGCTCCGAGAAAAAAAATCCCTACGAGGTGAACCAGCTTAGTCCGGGAGGTGATTGAAGTATCAGAGGATGTTTCGGTCTCAGCGCACCCTACCCGCAGAACCCTCGTCAGGACATCAACCACGTCTCCAACGTCGCGAGAAAGATCGTAAGGAAGATCTTTCAACGTATGCAGAAGAGTGCGAACAAAGTCTACCTCACGATCCTGGATCCACTTCACTCCAAACTCTGGAGTGGAGGTTAAGATTCGGATGCCAGTGCATCCTGCGCTCCTCCGTACCCACGAATCGTCTAAACAAATGGCGCTGAAACGACTTGCAATTTGATGGAGCATTGGAACGACGTCGAGAGGGGTAGCAGCTAGGTCTCTACCCATTGCGACTAGATCGCTAATGATGAGGGCAATCAATTCCTGTCCCTGTTGAGCTTCTTCTTGCCTTTCGCGTGTTAAAATTCGCGGCATAGCCTCGAGATACGATGCGAGTAGTGGGCTGGGATACCTCTTGAGGCCAATTTCCTTTGTGGCATTCTTGCGCACTTCCATTGCGAGGATCGCTTTCAAAAGATCTCGAATGAACTTTTGCGCATCGTCTTTTAGCTCAGGCATATAGAAAGCGTCGAAAACAGCCTCAAGACATTTAATAAAGACGGCGGCTTGGTTTTCACCGTGGGTGTTCTGTCGGATCATTAGTTCGCAGGTGGATGGCAGGGAGGACAAGGACCAACCTCATGTGCAAGGAAGGTCACACATGCTTCCAGGAATGAGTACGCATAAGCTCGATGAGGGGTTCCCGCCCTGAGCATAGTGCGGGCTGAGGTTTATACTCCAACAAGGGTTCTTTGCTCAGCAGACATCGGTTTCGCCCACCCACTTTTCCGAGGATGCGTATCGTCGTATGGGCGTGGTGGTGATTGGACGGGAGTGGCTTCAGGTGGGAATGAAGGGCCTCCGTCAATTCGCGCAGAACTGTGCTGAGCGTTGGGTCGAGGAAATCTGGAGTCAAATTGTTGATGCAGAGTTCGAGTGTGCGCAAGCCTTGTGACACGAGGTCCGGTGCTCCGCGCAAAGCAAGTGCAAGCGGGTGCATGAGGTACGAAAGGTGGGGAAGGAGGTGAGTAAGACGTAGCGGAACGGTGAGACAAAGTTCCACTATCATGTCCCTGCCCAATCCATCTGACGCAAGGAGTTGGCGATTCAAGCATTCCAGCATTTCCGGCAGTAGGGGTAAGACCTCTTTATATAAGAGTTCAAACTTCCCGCCACCGCCACCGATAGCGCGAAAGATGCCTCTGAGCAAGTGGAAGTAATTGGTTGGTTTGGTGGCCTTGGCAGCCAAAGGGAAAGAATCCATGATCAACTTCGCAAGATGAGACGCCAGTATAGATTCGTTTGCCGCAGAAATGGCCGCAGCAACGGCCGCAGGAATGGATGGAGACGGTTGGGTGACGGTAGCAAAAGTCAATTTGAAAAGTCGGATTGTGATCAAAGTCGTATGATCATCATATTCACCGAGCAGTGGCAGACGATCGACCAGAAACTGGAGCACGATGGCAACCATCGTCGGGGAAGCATATTCTCGAGTGAACAAAAACTGACAAATGTGGAGGAGACCAGTCGCTTTTGCGCAGCTTGGAAGAACAGCCCCACGGTGTGTGTCCATACCTCTTGAAAGACGTGCAAATTCACCTCAAGAAGCACTGAGCTAAACCAATCCGTTACTTCGGTTGTGGGCTCCGCGTCGAATAAAGCCATACACTTGATGCAGCTAGCGAAGAGGCGGAATATGACCGTTCCATCAGGAATCGGCCCATCACATTTCTTCAAGCCAACGAGGCACACACGGAAACCGTGCAGAAGCGTGCGGTATAGCAATCGGCACTCTGGAGTACGATAAGCTTCATATATATATATATGGGGAACGTGGTCACTCACCATGTATGACTTCTTCAGGCTTATCCACTGCGTAGACGGCAGCTGCCGGGCGAGCTCTCTCAATTTGCATAGCTGGAGACAGGGAGTCATCACCAGCTTTTGCTTTCTCCAAGCGCTCAAATGCATCGTGGAGCACATCCGCCATCGCATCTACTCTGTCCACGTAAGTCTCGAACATGGCACTGAGAATGCAGGCCGCACCCTGGGGAGTGTCTTTGGCCGTGATATTTTCGATCAAACCAAACATCATTTTTGCGAAAAGGGTATGGAGTGTGCTTGCGAGGTAAGGATTGTGGATGAGAGTAGAATAAAGTTTTGAGACTCGCGCGAGCTGATCGGCTGAAAGATCGGTGCGAAGATGGTGGACAAGATCAGTGATGACAGCATACGCCGACGGGCTACATACAGAATGCGTCAGTGACATGAAGGACAAGCATCCAATAACCTACCGAAGGGTCTCTTGGCTGCCAATACCATTACCTAATAGAATTCTCTCGTTGAAAAGTTTGTCTATCTGGGGCAGGAGAGCCTTGCGATGGGGAGTCCCTACGAGATGTCGTACTACGACCATAAGATCCTAGGATGTGGGGTTGGAGTTTGTCTGGACCGAAAGTAAAGGTGCACACCTTACGGGCTTGTATGCCATTGGCTGGAAGGTCCTGCAACAGTCGGAGTGCAGAAAGGATAAGGCGCTCGCCAAATGAATCGAACTGTTCGGCAAAACCACGGCTCATGTAGGCCACGTACGAGACCATCTAAGGAAAGGCTGAGAATAGAGGATTAGCAATCATGTATGTGCCGACCTTGATCTGCGCGGTAATGAAATCACCATAGGCTTGCGGGTTCTTGATAGTTGTAGCCATGCCGGCCCAATACGAGCCCATTGCTTCGTAGTCCTCGCGTGCTTTGCGTTGAGCAGGAGACTCGAGAGCCAAGACTTCAAAATTGAGTCCCAAGGTGGTTCGTATCAGTGTTATCACCATCAATCGATGGCTTTGAGAAAACGTGACGACGACCATGCCCATTTCCGCCAATACCTTGAAGCTGCGAATGCTGGGCATGACGACGTTTACATCCAAGATGGGGGAATCTTCGGCAAGTGTTTCCTGTACTAGACCACTTGTGTTGCGAAAAACGTCCTGAAGAATAGCCAAGAACTCGGAGACGAGTTCTTCGCTGAGAGTTCTAAAGGAGCGAAGCAAGTCGATGATGATTTTGCAAGAAGCAACACCATTTTCTTCGTTATCATGACGGAGTATGTGAAGGATGCCACTGAGAAGAGGGACTGCGAGAGGCCGAACTGAATCGTTGTATGGGATGCGATGGAGGACTTCTAGAAGAACGCGCCGAAACTGGTATTCGAGCGAGTCTTTGTGATAAGCAGCTTCGCCAGAGCGAAGGATTTCGAGAAGAACTGGGATCATCTGTGGAAATACGCGCGCGGAATCCGTGTCTCTGACGGTGTCGATCATTTCTCTGAGTTCGCATGCTACGATATGCTTGGTTTTAAGGTCTGAAGATGGAAATGGTGAATAGATGGAAGTGTAGGTGAGGAGAGACTAACCTATACCGGGATCAGCAATTCGAGCTGCACGCAGCTCCAAGTCCGCAGCTGTGCCAAGCTGCGGTATGTTGTCCATGGTGGTGGCACGAGTGAAAGAGCAAGTGGATTGTTTGGCTCCGGCAAGAGGAGGATCGGTTGCCGGAGCAGCGTCGACAACGCCAGATCGAGCGAGCTAGGTGCGCAGGAAGGCACAGCGGGAGAAAGAGGCGGATGAACGTGCAAAGATGCATGCACAGTCTGCCAAGATGGGGTCCTGCAGACTGCCTCGACTACGGCGAGCATGACGACGGGTGGCCTCGTATCTCCACGCTCGCAGAGTCCGGCGCCGGCCTATCATTACGACTGCGATGTGTGCGGGCGCGTGGCGTCAACGTATGGCTGAGAAGGAGCATGTATGGAGTGGACGCCCGTGTCACTGAGTCGCCTGCAGGTACCAACACTGTAACATGCGTTCTTGAACATCATAGCTATTCCAACGAGAAAAAAGTTCATAATGAGAAAAAATAAACAGCCCGATGAAGAAGAGAAAGTAAGTAAAGATAACCAACGTGTCTCTGAGTCGTTTCACGATCGTGACAGTACCTTTCTTGCCTCCTCGGACGTCTTTCTCGAATTCGAATTCGAACTCGAGCTTGACGATGTCCTCGCATCATTGACAGACGGAGACAACCTTTTTGTTGACCCTGCCGCAGTCTTGCTCCCATTGCTTCCGGGTTTCACCCCAGCAGCCGAGTTCGAAGCTGATAATACCGTTGGATCGCACAAGGCAAAAACTAATCTTAGTCTGCAAGCACGTGAGCCGAAGCGGAGCCATCAATGACGACGAACACACCCATGAGTTTTTCGTCACAGACAGCATACTCGCTTCCAACGTGGACGACTTAACGATAGCTCGTCCCTCAAACCGAGCGTAGATACCGACAGCGCAGTTGATCAGAGAGGAGGTTTCCACGTCCACACGTCATCCATGGCCCCTACTAGAAACGAGCTGCAGTTAGATGATCAGGCGAGCGTACAGGTTGCCGCATAGCAGCTCGGTAAAATTATTGACCAACTCTCTATTTGAAGTATAACTTGATGCTGTTGGTCGTCGCGCAGTTTTGTGACCGTGGACAGCATGGCCTCAGGCCCTCAGAAAGCAATACGGCCGGAAATGAGAGTGACGCGGCAAGGTCGGCGAGGGCGAACGTCACGGATGGGTGACGGTAGCGAGGTGAGCGACTTTTTGTGTGCGCACACAAGCGTGACGTAGCAAGGCCCTGGTCGGCGACTCGGGGCGAGTATGGTAGATGGTCCGAGTCGAGGAGCGCAATGATCATGATCATCACAAGGACTACGACTCAGCTATTACGCAATCCTAGTGTACGGAGCCCCAGTGGGCCAGCGGGGCCACACCCTTGCACATGCAGGACGTGCGTAAGAGCATTCTCTATGGAAAGCCGGACGTTTATGCTCCAATTTGAAATAAGATAACTCCTAATTTGGTAAACGTCGTACCTCCCGCCTATGATCCGAGTCACGGAGTCAAAATGTGCGATGTCAAAATGTGAAGTGCAAAGTTCAAAACAGACTAGATATACAAGACTCGGAGCGACGAGAGTACAAGAAAACGAGAGTACAAATTGTAAGGGGAACAAATTACACGTCACTGTCTCCTTCCGAGTCAGAGCTAGTAAATTTCGACATGTTGAAACCAGGCCAGCTGCAGTACTTGTTCGCACTGCAGCTGTGTTGTTTCTCGAAGAGCTCGACCCCCTTCTCCACATTTCCGTCACCGAAGAGAGCCAGGCCATCACCAACGTCACTACAAGCATGCCATGAAATTAGCAAAGAACATATGGACTCATAACACTTACGGGTGCGTAAGGATCTGGGGATCAGTCAAAAGCGTCGCACTCCCTGTCAGTATATTAGCTCTGGAGTTCTCGCGCTGATGAATGGCACAAACCCTGATAATCTGAGATATATACAAGCCCGCCTGTGGAGTAAGATGCCGAAGTTGGAGGCCCCTGTCCCCTGCAACTCCGCTCGTGCGAATTCGGGCGTTTTAGATGCCACGAGCTGGACGGGGGGAACCGGACCACAACGATCAGGAACAAAGTGCCTTCCGCGGTGCGGCGATATATGAACAGGTACCTGGGCCCGGGGGCCTGGGAGTAAGGGAGTGCGTATGAGGTGAGTGAAGGGATAGTAGGAGGAAAGATGAAGGGAGCGGGGGATCAGTACGTCCTAGCCACTTTCCCACCGCCTCTTCATTCGACTTGACACCCACCATCCAGACTCAGCTGATCCCGCGTAGACAAAGTGAGTCGTTTAGAAGTTACTTGCCAGTCTCGAGTAATCTGGCAAGGGGTGGATAATAATATTGGGGTTCTCGGGTTGCCCAATTATTTTTGTGCCTAGAGCACTCGTGTAGGATGACTTACCACACAAAGATTCTGGCAGAGTAATCTTACTGGCACGAAGGTACGGGCCAGTCAATTTGACAAACCGCAAAGTTTTTTGTTCGGTCTCAGTGGCAAAGTATCTAGCCCGAGTCAGAAGTCAGAAAAACTTACAGCCGTTGAATAGGTGACAGGTTACCGTGATCACATCCGTGACGTGGACGATTTCGACCGACTCGGACAAAACCTCGTCCCACTCCAGTTCCTGGCACATGCCGAGCCCGAGCTGCACCGATGTGAGTGACTGAGCCCAGTGCAGGCCAGACAGCTTTGGACTGGAATCATGCATTGGATGTGATAAAGTGAAAACTGCCGGTCCATTTAGTCGAATGCATCATGATCTGGTCAATCTGATAGTCGGTTTCCTAAGCGACCTGTGGCCCTTCTGGAACCAGGAGCAAGCCGACGAGATTTTTTGGAGTTCGACTCGAAGTCTAACGTTCATTGTATGCGTGAGTCAGCGTGACCCTAATTCTCGATGGGACAAGAGAGGTTGGAATGAAATATGTACGTGCCTGGTCTACGCGCCATCTCTACGAGGTATTGTTTACCGTGACGCACATCCTTCCGCCGTGGTCACCCTGAAGTTCAAACCTCGCCTGCTTTCCCATCGTTGCCATACAAGAACGACCAATACCCTTGATACTACTTGACACAGACGCACCTGCCAGCGAAGTAGCGCCGTTGTCGTTGGCTGTAGATCCTGGGTGTGTGTTTAGTGCAATGACCACGACGAACAAACAAAGCCCTTGAAGTCCGTTGTCAACGAGAAAGAGTCTATATGCTTCCTCAGCACCGAGGCTGTAGCATGCTCCTTTATCCTTCTCGCAAACATTCCCTTCCAGCCGGTTGATCATCATCCTATACTATGCCTTTTCGAGTTTCACCTCTAGCGCGGACATGGCAGGCGATCCTTGGGCAAACCTGAAGCCGATTTCAACCTGACCTGGATGAGCGCAACTATGACATGACGTTGTGGCTAGACATACTTTGATAGAGTCCAAGAGCGAACTTGGTCCTGAGGACCGCCTTGACGGTTTCAAGATATTCGGCGTGCACCGTTTCGTTTTCAATTTGATCTAGCAGTTGCATTAGGTGGTAAGGAAAGCGAAACGAGATTGGCACAAACCTGGCAGCGTGAAGTATGTGTAGGTCCCACCGCCCATTGGCATCTCACCGCCGAGCCCGTTCTCGAGCGCGAGTTTAGCAGTGCATTCCCTGGTAGAGCAAAGCTGGTGCATACTGATCAAGAGGTCCACGGACCCTGCGTCAGTGGTGACAAAGTACTTGGAACCCTACTCCTTCCGAAGCTACGCTCTATGGTCAACCATGACATCACCGCGAATAGAACATTTGAGGGCTTACAATGTCGGTGAGCAGATCTACGACAATATTCAGCCACTCGTCCGAAAAGATGAAAATCGGAATGCAACCCACGCTTGTTAGCGACCATGGGAACCCCGTCGTAACTCGAGTAGGCAGTCATTATCGAGAGGGCGTCCACACACGCGTAGTGAAACGGATTGAGATAGAAGGTCCGCAGCTCGCGCACCCCTCCACCCACGGGTGCGAGATTCCTAACCTTATCGGTTTTATGTAACCCAGTGCATCCCGTGGAAATCAAAACTTGACGTACAATCCTCCCTGTGGACTACCGAAAGCCGTAAAGTGCTTGCACGTTGCAGCCATTCGAGCAATCGACTTTTCGCTGACGTCGCGACGGCGGCCAGACTGGACGCCAGTCACGTACGCACGACCCATCACGCTCGTTCTGAGATACAACACTCATCCCCGTGAGGAAACCATACAATCGGCAAAGGAGAGTGGAGAGACTTACAGGAACGGATCTTCGCCATAGTTCTCTTCCACTCTACCCCAGCGGAGCTCACGGGACAAGTCGAGAACGGGTGCAAACAACTGAGAGTATCCCAGCCCCTCTGCTTCTGTCGCGATCGTGCTGGCGGCCTGCTGCAACAGCGGAGCGTTGAAAGATGCGGCGAGGCCGATCGGAGATGGCCATATTGTCCGATTGTCCGTGAATTCATGAACACCTACCTGACAGTCAGAATATGAAACGACACTTTTCAGTAAGATGGGATGGGGAAATCTGACCTCAGACTGTATGATGGCGGGTATACCGAGGGTGGTGTTCTCCATCAAGTACCTTTGTCCGGTCGTGATGGCGTAAGCTATCTTGTCCCAAAGAGCAAGATAGCCGGCCCAGATAGCTCCCGCCCTGGTGGCCATCATTTGCTCCTACGGTAATAGAGTAAATGCTCGAAGACTTGCAGGGGAAGGGCAACTCATACCAGACCAGTCTGATTATGCATGAGCGTATCGTCTACCGGGTCCGTCATGTTCATCCATACGTTGATATCACCTTGAATGCCAACACCTCACTAGTTTGAGCACGACGTGAAATAAAGATGAAACCGAGGGAACGACGACACTTGCAGCTGTGCGACCTTTTCTTGCATCGTCATTCTCGGCAGCAGGTCATTCACCCGGTCTTCGATCGACGCGTTCGGGGTCTTGTAGATGGGGAGGAAGCCGTCGTTGTTGGACCTTCTTGCCTCGAGAGAGAAGTGCAAATCGGCGCGAACACCTAAGTTGTCGACAGAAGCACTAGCTAGTGTTGTGAGCGAGCCCAGCAAGAAAACCAAGCCGCGATCCAGGCTGGAGAAGTTGTTCGTCTTCATCTTGTCGTGTGTCCTTCGATAAGTGGAGGCCATTAACCCTTCTTGCGGTCATTTGATGTTGGATCAACCACTCGAGATACTAATCACGCTAACGTGAAGAGTGCTTCACAGCGCTCGGAGGAAGATTGCCGTATGACTCGGACGTGAGGGAGATAGCCGGCGTGGAATGTAAGAAGACCTGATATTTTGAAGAATGACAACTTGGAAGACCCCGGACGGAAGAGATGATAAGTACCTTCCTCGACTTCTCGCATATGTATACAACCCACATGAAACAGGTTTTATCCCTGTTTTTTCTTCTCGATTAATCGATTCGATTCGACTCGGGGACTTGGAGTATGCAGCACAACTAGGATGTAATAAGTTGTCATGTTTTACAAGGATAGTTTTGATCTTACCATTATATTGTTTGTTGAGAACTACGTATAGGCGTTTATTGCATCCCCGAGACCAAGTCTGAGGGCGTGCCCTCAGTTGTTTTCCACGCTTCCCGTGTCGTTTCGGGAGGGAATGTAGGGCGTCGCATGAGTCACGAGTGGGAGACGTGATTGCGTCCTCGACGTGGCCGTAGGCAGCCTGATGTAGAGCACCATCAGTCGTCGTTTTGCTTCCATTGAGAACGGAAGAGGGTAGGGAGCGCAATATTGTGAGGTGGACATTGTAACGGTAAGTGACCGTGTTCCGGATCGTAGATATTCACTGTGCTTATGCTCGTCAGCCCGGCGCTTCATTTTCTATCTTCTACATCAGCAAATCCCTGATTTAGGCACAGTGACATAGCCACTTAGTCGGCTACAGTGTGACTCTCAGTACCTCACAGCCACTCAGTCCGAGTCACAGTCCCAGACTCACAGCCACATTGAGTCACATCCCATCACATATTATTCAGCAGTCACAGTCACACAATGGATAGGTAATTCAATTTTCGACAGACCACTACAGAGCACTCGGCACGACAAGGTATCATTACATCATGGGCTAATAAGCTCGCATGGCGTCACAGTAACCATGCACGCAACACCAATTGCAGTGGCCACTTAAAGGTGTAGAGGACCACTAATCTAGCTATTGAGAGTGCAGTTATCACGAAATAATATGCGTTTATCACACATTTTACATCAAAGCGACATGGTAAACATTGAACATAAGCACAGGTATACATATAACATGAGGAAAGCAGCACGATGCGACGTCAAATCATACCTCCGGAGAGCCTGACAAGTGAGCTAATATATAAAAACATGTCAGCGACCAGCCAAAATGTGAACGAGTGCTTAAAAACACTTACTACCAGAGTGACGATCGCTCGGGCTGGACAAACGGGGACGCTTCGCGTTTGGCCTGCGCACGGCCGACGCCACTGGTGGGGGATTGTATTTTCTGGTTACCATATCTCGCGCGAAACCTAGGTCGTACTCGGCATAATCGTTTTGTTTCTTTGCGTCTGCGGCCCGACGTTTGTACAAATTAACAAGGGCGATGCTCTCCGCACAGCGGGCCTCAGCAAGTTCCTGTACAAGGCGGCTGACACCGCGGCGAGCCCTTGCAACTTCGAGTACTAACTGAGCATCAGTTTCATCGAACTCCGAGTCTGTCAGATCGATGTCGTCCCCGGCCAACGGTTTCTAGTAAGGATCAATAGGTCTCGCATTGGGTGGCAGTAAACAACGGGCTGGAAAACTCACCATGGGCCATGACAGCGCGCTCGATCTGCGGATAGCGCCAACCGCACTCGGAGTACCGATATGATGAACGACCGCACTCCGACGGGGCTCTGTCTGTGGCGCTTTTTTATGCGACGCTGCGATGAAATCGGAAGGAAGGGAGCGTGAAAAGGAATCCGCCCCAGGTGTTCCTGGAACGATGCTTGCGACGGATGGATTGCCACGAAGCGGCTGCAATACATTGTGGTAGTCAGGTTCCGAAGGTGGCAGTTCCGAGGTTGGTATATCAGTCAAGGACGACTCTGAAGGTGGATGCGACGCATGAGAGTTGGTCATTTGGGTCGTCTCTGAAGCTAAGGATCAGACTTGGATGTCGAGGACTCCAGGTAAGTAGAAGAAAGGTGTGTGTTTTTTTTTCAATCTCAGGTCGGATAGCCAACCAATTAGTCAACCGATCTACGTACTTCGCTTGGTTGAATGGGTCGGTCCGAATTTTGTATATACTCCGAGGCGGCGGCAATGGTCTGTCTATACGTGCGCCGTCGGTGCCATGATATACCACAGACCTCCGGGCACCCCTGGATCCACACGCCGTACCGTCTGGATCCAAGACAGGAAGTCGCAGTTGATGCGTTTGTTAGATTTGAACGTGTGCGGGCCGTGGCATCACCCGCGCGGGAAGCGGTTACTCAACGATCTTACCTCGTCAAGTGTCCTTTGATTCGCCTACATCAAAGAGCGACTTCACAACCGCACAACCAACTGGTTTTGATCCCGAACACAAACGATATCGCGACGTGTTGTCGCATCTGACTTGTGTGCATTTCGAACAATAACAATGCATGTCCAGTTGAGCGAGCAACTTCTCGCTGACGCGGACTACTGGCTGCATCGCAGCCCGATGGTATTCGCCATCCCACCCTCGACACATCCACTTGTGCGGTCTGACGGTCAAACCAGCTGACACGAGCTCTGGATCACGACAAAAGTCAAAGTCGCGAAAGGCATCGTACATCTACATCTTACATGCAATGTTTGATAACGGCTTCGTTGGCAAACTCTCGAATACATGCCAAGTCAAGGAGGTTCCGCTTTCACTGCTAACGAGCTGAGGCCGAGTCACAAGCAGATATTTCTGGTCTTGATCAGCGACCGTGAGCGCTCGTTGTAGTGTAATCTACGAATACGTCTGTCAACCATGCTTGGCAGGGCGTTTTGGGTGACTCACTGGCAAACTGATCCTTCATCATAGTAGACACAATGGGGTTAACTGCATCAGGCTTGAGCACAATGATTTCCTCAATTAATACGCGTTGCTCCTCTGTTGCCGCGGTGACGAGG
>JBBPPA010000718.1:0-17925 GCA_038091735.1 Leccinum pellstonianum
GCTCCGCACAGCATACGTCACTTGAACATGATGTAACGCCCGGGAGGATATCAGATACGGGGTAGGTGCTATTTTTGATCATCTCCGAATCCTCGGTCACGCAACGCCTGATTCTCGTTCGGATCGTTGCCCTTCTCAGGCTCCCGTTCCCACTTGTCCCACCCTTCATCCGACCGCACTGCGTACTCCCCGTGTACCCGGGAAGGTTGGCAAACGATATGTCAAGTGCCTCCTACATAAGTTTGAGTATTGAAAGGTAACTGCTTTCTTCGGTGGGTTACTTCGCGCTAAAATCTCAAAACGGCAAGTCTTCCGATGCTATCCACCAGACAAGTCAATCCGGACGCATTATTTCTTCTGGTGCGGCCTGTTGGGATTTTATGTTTCAGGCCGACAGGTTGCGGCCGCAGCCAATTGCAATGGTGGAGTAGACCTGCGCACTGACTCGTCGGGTAACCCTCCCCCAAGGTGACAGACCTCGCATAATTGGCAAGCGCAATGATGTGTTTGATGCTGTCGCCGCGATCAAGGAGGACTTGGGTCGTGGATGACGGATGGGATCTCCGTGGCTTGAAACGTGGGTGTTGTTCCCGTTCGGATCTCCGATCAACCGAAATACATCGACGTGCACATCAAGTACCACTGTCGCTCTTGGATGTTCGAGATCCAGCAGCAATACACGTTATGAATATTCATAACCGCGCTCCGGGTGGCCCACCCACAAACTGTCCTTCCTTCTTCCTCGTGGCACTCTGAGTGGATTGGACGCACTGACACCGAGGAAATGGGTCTCTACCCCTCTGACACTGACATTCAGTGGGAAAGGTGGCTCGGCGTTCGGACCGGACTCTTTCAGGCACTCTATGGCGCTAGAGCCATGCGGCTCCACTGGGGTGCCTTCAGCTCATATGATGGGAATACCCTGATGCAGCAGCGGCGATCACGGTTGCTGGTGGCATGGAGGAGAAATAGCACAGATAGAGTCAAAAAAAAAAGAAAAAACGAAGGTGAACATACATGCAAGAGAAGGACCGCCAGTTCACCCTGGATAATTGTCGTTTTTGCTCTAGAACCATTGTTAGTACATACATCCCCTATGACACATGGAGGTATAGAAGGAGATCGAACATGATTGGTTTCATAGGATGAGTTACAAAGGTTGTGTCCATTGTGCTATGTTTACGATGAATGGGAAGAGAATTGGGTGGACAAAGTCGGGAACTGAACAATCCAGCTCTGTGGTAGTGCTATACGGCATTCAGTGACTGGTACTTCGATATGAAGCTGTTGTACTTGAACCAGCGTGCGATGGGTTACCTACTATATTCTGGGTAGCCACCATCGCTACCCTGTGTTCAGCCGTGCAATGCAATGCTCTCACAAAGCAAGAATGTACACCTGTGGATACCGTTATCGCCCTCGAGCGAGCACTTTTACACCATGACGTTGGGCATAAAAGACGGTCCATCAAACTCCTCGGGTGAACGCGGCCCCTGTCCACTATCTGGTTCACCTGGGGAGAATGCCAACCAATATGCTGCAGGGATATGACGATGACGAAGACACCTGCGCGAGATAAAATATGAGGTGGGAGGTTTATCTACCAAGTAGTTTGCTCGAGGGATACGTGCAACCTGTGTATTCCAGTCGACGGGCAACGCAGGCGTGGACAAGTAGAAAAGAGGTGGGGAGGATATAAAAGAAGGATGAATACGTCGAGGGTGAAGATCGTTCTTGTTCAGAATGATGGCTATAGATAACGATTATGAATACATGGGTGGTGGAAATGAGGTATTACCCAGATGAATGCACTCTAGACACTTTGGTTCGCCTAATCCTCACAATATGACGTGGTGGGGATAGCGAACCTACACTACTCACGATCGGTGAGCTGGTCATAACAGAGTCGGTATTCGTAGCAGTCTGACATTACCGACTATGCTTCAAGTTTCAAGACCTGCACTAATATGACATCAGACGAAGAATTTTCGAACGCATGATTCGAAAATAGAAGCGGACAACTCCACCTCATAGACAAATTGCACGACACATAGGACCGATCGAGATCGAGACGTGGACGGTCGTAATTGTAACACATCCAGTCCAAGACACGAATCTGACAATATAAGAGGGCGGCTGACTAGTCTGGATGTCTGTCAGTCGCAAGCTCACTTCTCCATCCCTACCCACCATGCGTGCCGAACTTCGCGACGACGCCAACCCCTTCAAATCGCCCACAAAGACCACAGCATCTTCCACAGCAATGGCGACATCGGACACTGAAACTGAACAACCCGACGTCCTTGCCACCGCGGATCTCTTCCTCGAACAACTGAAGGGACTAGAGAACCACTGCTTCACCGTCGAGGAACGGGTCCAGCGCAAGCGTCGAGCATTGAAGGAACTCGAGTACCTTATCCTGGGATCTAATTCCACCGAAGGCTCACCACGTAGCCCTGCTTGCCCAACCAACACACCGATCAGCTCTCGTTTGCGTCTCGTGTCTCCGCGTCTCCGAGGACTCTTCGATCTGCGTGGGCCGGGACAGGCAAACCTCGATGGAATACAAAGTTGCCTGGACTATTCGCCCGGAGCGGAAGATAACCTCTCTACGCGCGAGGATCCTGGACATTCAGAGGTGTGGGTGGACGATGACGAAGAAGGTCTGACCTCTCCGTTCGACGACAAGTACGCGCTTCCACACAGCCCTAAAAGGGTGGAGAAACAGCTGCCGGCGATACCGCGAGAGGAGGGAAGCGAGGGTTTGCAGTCGAAGATCCCCCGAAAGGTTTATGTTCGGAGACAGATTTCGGTATCGAGGAAGCTTGCAAGGAGACCGTCAGAAACCGTGGCGCGCAATACCTCGAACCGGCGTCGCCCCAGCGCACGCAGCATCAAGGCCACGAACGGTACTTTGGATCTCACAACCAAAGGAACGATGCGTCGAGGGTCGTGGAAACGAAGCATCATCGAGAACGTGAAGGTGAAAGGTGGTACAAAGGATTCTTCTGCAATCGAGAACGAAACTACCAAAGAGAGCACTCGTAGGAAGGAAAAGAGGAAGGGACTGCGGTCGATCTATTCAGTTTGTTCAGAACTTTGTATGTAGCGTGAGAGCGGCACTGCAAGTTGTCGCCACCATCTTCGCACAGGTCTGCCACAAACGTAACAATACATACACAGCAAGTCGGTGTTGGCAGATGCGGCCAAAGTTTGGAACTATCAGAATCTTGATCATTCTGATTTCACTCGAAGCCACGGCCTGGGGCTATGTCTTCTGATCTCCATCTGTTTGGCGTGTTCGGAGAACTGGAGATTCGGGCAGGAATTATGCCAAAAAACAAGTCAGGCTTCCCGCCACCGCATCGCCGACAACTTCGGAATCACAACTCGTGGTTGGCACCGCCGTGGCTGGATAACGAGAGAGTCTGCACGATGCTGTGGTGAGTTGATAACGCTTTTTTGTAGACAAGCATCGCCGGATAATCATGTTGAGTTGCTCTTAGTTGAGCCAATTAACGTGGGCTGCCTGGACTCATCGGTATGCAGGACTCCATTCCGAACTGCGAATATCACCTCGACGCATTTAGTATGGAAGGCATCAGATGAGGCGAGTCGGCAACCAATTAAAACGGCGTTCACAAAGGGATCAGATCGAAGATTGGTCTATTGTTCCCAGATAACGTAGCCTTCCATCCACCAAGGCCGTTTCGCGCAAACAGCCGTCGTCGTATATAAGGCCAGCCTATGAGAACTCCGACCTCATCGAAAGTCTGGATACACCCAAGGTATAATCACGAATCCGACAATGAGGTGGGTGACCTCAGGTTCATAACATTACATCGTTGCTCAGAATGCTGCATTCAACAGTACCTCAGTCGTGTGAGTCAACCAATCAATCCCGGGCTTCGCAAAACTGAATTTTCCTTGCTACAACAGCAATGGACCATTCGTGAGTTTCTGTCCACTCGTTAGCATACATTTTGTTCATGATGTATAGGTCATCGGGTATGCGCTATGCCCCGGTTTGATGGGAGCTCTTGTTGTCCAATCCTGTGTGTGCCTTTTTACATCCACACGCACATGATGCGCTCACTAACGCTTAAATTTAGATATCTACTATACTAGATTCCCAGATGACCGAAGCGCTATCAAAGCTTTAGGTAATTGCTGCAGTTATTGTCTTTAGGAGGCTGCGACTCATTGTATTCGAATTTACCAGTGGCCAGCGTCCTTCTCCTAGAGACGTTGATCACTGTACTCACGTTTTATGACTTCTGGAAATCATCTACTTCGCCTATCTATAGTGATAGTAATGGCAACTTGAATGTCAATCAATTCGGGGAGCCTTGGACACTTACTGCCTTAGCACTCACCACTGGACTTGGTAAGTGGCAAAAACATTCCAACGTGATGATATCTAACCGAGAGAAGTGACTACGTTGACCCATGGTTTCTATTGCTGGAGGATATCATCCCTTCGAAAATCTTGCTTGATCACTCTTCCGATTATGATGGTAATATATTGAATCCAACAATTGAGATTATCTCGAGCACTAACGGTGTACTTATCCAGCTTTCCCTTCTCCAACTCGCCAGCGTCATATATGTTGGGACCTCCGTGAGTTGAAATATTTGTCATCGCCATCTAGCTAGATTCTTTCCCAGAATGAACTATCCCCTTCATCCGCAAGTTCACGGAAAATCTCCCCGCTGCTGGTGGTAAGTGTGCTTATCGCGTCAGGTCATCAGGGAGACAGATGTCTGGCAGACTTGGCTCGGAAGTAGTGTCGTATGCGATTTCACAATTGCACTATTCATGGTGTCAAGCGTACGTCTTCTTATGACACTTGATTCTTCTTTTGGATTCATCGCACACGTTATACAGCTCTGGCCTTTCAAATTTCACATTGGAGGTGACAAGTCTATCCTGGTCAGGCTGACACGGTTGGCCATGGAGACTGGTCTGGTGACAGCGATAACGGCACTACTAGAGCTGGTCCTCGCTGTCATCAATATTAATATTTCTAAGGGAGACTATAAGGGAGACTATAAGGGAGACTTTCACTTTTATCATATTGCTGTGTGAGTATCATGGAAAGGTGTTGGCGGTGTCATCGCTGATATTTAATCAGGTTTTATGCTATATCCAAACTGTATGTTATCAGTGTTTTTGATCATCATCGCCCGTAGTTAAAGACGTACAGCTATGCAAACTCCCTGCTGGCGTCTCTGAACTTTCGACTCGTTGTCACCACCCAATCTAATCCAGAAATGACTGCTATCATCTGGAACGACAGATCATTTGATATCCAATCTCAACATGGTCCCCATTCTATCCATGTTATACCAATCACTGTTCGCGCAGAATCAGATGGGGACATGACTCCTGACCAGAACGAGGTGTGTCTATGCATCGTGACTCGTGGAGTTACTCAGGCTGACTTTACGTGGATTCATCCGAAGACGAAGTCACTCGTCGAGGATCTATGACATTCGTTGACTCTTTTGGAAGAAATACTATACTTAAATCTACAGGATCCCGCTCCCGAGTCCGTGACCTCGAACAAATATCTCGATCCCCGCCTGCCACTTATGTACCCCACACATGTACTATCTAACCTTTTTTGATTGATTTTTTGATTTGAAATGTTGCAATTGATAATGTCGAATACCTCTTGATCTAGCCTGTACAGTTTCAAGCGAACACAATCTGGTGTTGGAAGCCTCACGTCCTCTTCCCGCAATTGCGACCGCCTGAATGGTCAACGTCATCATATGGTTTGACCAGCCATTCTGAACGTTCGAAGCTCGATTTGTAGGAGGATGTACCCAACGATGTATTCCGGTACTTTGCGCGTTGAATGCTTTCCTCGACTCGGACGATGGAACCTGAGGCCTGAGTGCGAGTATTGAATACCGTGGGCCGCCGAGTGCCACTGAACCCAATAACATATAGTTCTTTGGATACTCTGCATGAAGCAAACATCTGGTCCGCTGATCATCGAACAACTGGTGGTCATGTGAAGGATGCTGTCTTACTTGTAATTCAAAAGGATGGCAAGACTCGGGCAGGTTATGGGTCGGAGACTCGGAGCTCAAGCGCTCACCCCTCAGGCTGCCCATAATGTTGTGCGAACATATCCCCGAGCGGAATCAGTCATGGACATAACCGCTGATTGTACATCGATAACGACAGCTTCTATATTCACGGACTCGGTCGTACGTAGAATCAGATGCGAAGGAGCGGCTCTGTCGAACATCAGATGTGCGAGGTTCGTCATCTCTGGGTCGCAGAGGCCTTGAAAATTGAAGGTACACGAACTGCGTGATCTGTCCACACGGGTGTAAAGTATGGAGGCATTGTAACAGGGATTGAGAGATGATGATTCGTCTGAGATGTTACCAAATGTTACGGTCATGTTTTCCTTTCACCATTGAATCTTTCGTCTTCAAGGTGTAAAGCCAGCCTACAGTGGTTGCGGTTGATGACTTGTGAAATAGCTGGTCGGCATCGATACTTTGAACCAGATCTTCAAGGAACATCTTCTGCAGCAAGTATCGTATCATTTTCGTGTACATCCATTATAACTGCCGATCGGATTCACCGAAATGTAAAGTTTGCAATGAGGCTGCAGTCGCGACTGTCGCAGATCCAAACAGACTCACGGCGGCGCTCCCCGATGATGGCAGACGGTGTCAATAAATCGTAGCTGATCGAAGGATGGCGCATTGATGACCCAATCGCAATTTGACGGACGGCGACTCGGAGGACGGCGAGTGAGTCGGGCTGTGCCAGAGTGCAAATCGAATTATTACTACATGTAATACCGCCAGCATCCGCGGCGCCGCGCGCACTCGAGTCCCCGCCTCTCAAACTTTATGGAAAGCCAGACAGCCGCGCTCAAAAAATGATCCGCCAGCGGTCGGCCAGCACTTCCCACGACCTCACACTCAACCGCTCCCTCGCCGTTGAAGCTTTGAAGAATATGGATTTCCAGCCAAAAATCCCATTACACCTCGTCGTCCTCTTCATCTTACGTCATCCTCTGCTTTTGGGTTCACTACTACCCTAGGCGCTATGCAGCTCTGGCCTTCTTGTAACCCGGTTACTTGATATCTGATCGCGGCCACACTTTGGAAGCCGACATGCCATTTGCTGGGGTCGGAATTTCGATTCATCTGAACCAACACGTTGCACAGGGTGTGGAGGAGCACATCCAACCTATCCTGGCAGCCACCTCAAAAATCCGAATCCAAACGATATCCACAGCCGTTATATTTTGCTCCCCGCTACTTGCTCTTCCGTGTATAAAACGTGATTACTCCGAAGACTCAAACACAGACTGCAACTCAATATGAGTAAGCCCAGGTATGTCAAATGATTATTTCCAACATGACGCCCTGCACGGTGCTCAGTCACGATGCTCAGTTACGATACAAGCTTCCTTCAAGCTACGTGAGTCAACACATTGAGTCATTGCCTCGCTGCGTCGAACACCTGGTTTCGTCAGGAATGGACCTTATGTTTGTACTATTCATGTTGCTTGTTGAGTCATTCTAACCCACAGTGTGCGATATGTAGGTCGTTGGATACACTCTGGGCTTTGGGCTTATGGGATCTTTGGTTGTCCAGTGTTGTATGTATCAACGACATCGAAATTCTGATACTGGATCGTTCACTTAGCAATTCCTCAGATATTTATTTTACTAGTTTTCCAGATGACCGCAGACCTACAAAGGTGTTAGGTGATAGATGTCGTCACTTGTGGTGTTGTGGCTGAGCATTCTCTCAGTGACGGCTGTCCTTCTACTGGAAGCATTGATGGCTGTGTTCACCTTCTCGGGTTTCTGGGCATCGTTGATAGTAGACGGCGACGAATGGAACATGTATCCACCCACGCTACTTTACAGTTTAGTTGGTTTGGCACCCATGGCTGGGCTTGGTGAGCATCTCATCGTTTTCAAACATTTGGGTTGGCTAATCGAAAGAAGTGACTACACTGACTCAAAGTTTTTATTGCTGGAGGATATGGTCCCTTCAAAAGTGCCGCGCGATTCCGCTTTCTATCATGATGGTGATATATATGTTTCAATTGGGAATATGTCAAACATATATACTAATGAAGTGTTTACTTAGCTCTCCTTAGTTCAATTTGGGAGCGTTTGGTTCTTTGCCTGGATTGTCAGTCATGTTGTACTGCAATTTCCCCCCATCTAGCTGAACTCTTCCACAGGATGGCTTCGCTAGTAATCAGGGTGCCATCAGTACCATTTACTCTGACATCTACCTTTCAATTCCCTCACTGGTGGTGAGTACAGGGCCTGTAGCACTGTTTCTCGTCCATTTAGAACTCAAACACTGGTCAGACATGGCTCGGGAGCAGCGTTGCGTGTGATCTTACAATCACGATCTGCATGATACTGAGCGTGCGTCTGCGTCGAGTCCTCTTTTTCGAGTGTGCACTCATACATTGTAATGCTACACAGTTCCGTCCTTCCCAGTCTAGTTTCAGAAACAGCAAATTGATGCTCATCAAGTTGACGAGGTTTACCATCGAGACTGGTCTTGTAACAACTATATCCGCGAGCCTAGAGCTAATTATCGCATTGGCGTACCCGCAGTACAATTTTCATATCGCCATGTATGTCCTCCGGTATCCAGCGCTGACGGCATCCTGACCGATCTTCTAACTAGATTCTATATGCAGTCGAAACTGTGGGTAACCACGATTTCGACCAGTTTCGTCAATGCTAAGACATGCACAGCTATTCAAACTGTCTGCTAGCGTCATTGAACTTCAGACTCGTTCTTAGGAATCCGCAAAATCTGAACCTGACAGAGATTGTCCAGGATGACCTGGCCTCCAACACGACATCAAGGCGACGGGACACTCGATATGCCCAAATAACATATCCCGGAGCGGAATCGGTCATGGACATAACTGCTGGTCTGAACGAGGTGCGCCATACATCTACACCGGCTGGTTCTTTATTTACACACGTTATACGCCGAATCAGATGGGAAGAAGTGGCTCTGACGAAGATCAGATGTGCGAGGTTCGTCATCTCTGGTTCGCAGAGGCCTTGAATACTGACTAAAAAGGTTGGGAAGGTACACGAACTGCGTGATCTGTCTACACGGGTGTAAAATATGGAAGCCTTGTGACAGGGAGTTGAAGATGCCATTGTTATCATTTCCTTTCACCATTGATCTTTTGTCTTGTAAAGCCAGCCTGCAGTGGTCGCGGCTGATGACTCGTGAAATACTGGGTAGGCATTGATACCTTGGATCCGAACTTTCTATAGCGGATATCATATCATATCATTGTATCGTATAGATCCGTTGTGACCGGAATGTAAATTGTGCGATGAGGCTGCCGTTGCGACTGTCGCAGACCCGAAAAGACTCGCGGCGCTCCTCAATGATGCGGCAGGGCAGACGGTGACTTACCAGTTAACGATTTCTATCTCATCTTTTGTTTCAACCTTTTCTTTTCTTTTTTTTATTGCACTTTCTCGGCAGCACGTTCTGATTGTGATCATGTCACTTATCCGAATCCCTAGTTTAACAGAGAACCTGACTCCCCGGTAGACAGACCCTCGGCGACGACTGGAGTACCCAAGCGACATTTTTCCTTATTTGCTGACCTCCCAGGCGATTATCAATCATCGTGGAATCCACTCAGACTCGACAGCCGTGCATGCGCATTCTAGATCTTGTGCTCTTGGACTCTACCCCATAGGGCGCCAAGAACGCCGTAAACTTTTGCCATGCTTACATCTTACTCGTCGCAGTCTCGTTCAAGGTCATATTTGACCCGTAGTAAACGAATGTGATTCCTGACCGGTTAGTTGGCCGTACCCACCAACCTTCATTTCCGGATTTGTCTTGACAGCGCAGAAATCCTTCGATCAGCTCGGGTAATACCATTGGTAGCAGTTGCATCGTGTGTTCACTCACACACTTCAGGGTTGGAACGATCGATGTCACTGTTCCCTATGTGCCCCCGCCCACGCCAGAGATCCTTGGTATGATACTGTAACCAAACATTCATGCGTCGAAAGGACTATCGAGATTTCTAAATCGTTGTCGACCCCTTCAACGATCTATCAGCTTCGTATTTGGCAGGATCGATGAGAATGATTTTACCCAAACCATAGCTAGCTGATAGGGGGAATGCCCTCTGCTGGTCTACCAAACTTCAAAATGTCACGTCTTCTGGCACTCCCTGCGGCACAAGTCCTTCATGTTGTGTGTCCGCGCTACAAACGAACCCCGGGCGGCACTACGCCCGATAAAGCCATGCCTATGGATGGCATGAGTGTCAAGCTGGAAACCTCTCGCAACTGAACACAAGTCACTCACCCGAGTTCTTGACAACGAGCTTTAGGCCATGCTCGACCGCAAACCGCAAACTGGATTGCAACTACTTCGGCCACTGAACGCGCATTGATGCCAAATTCATTGCCAATGATAGGCACGCGACCTTGCTCGCATGTTCCCGTGATGTGTCGCGAACTTGCGTCCGACGTGCCCGTTTGGAAAGGTGTGTGTCTCCCAATTGGAAAGCTCCGACCGATGAGCGCCGCGTTTTGTTGTCGAAGCTCGCGATGATGTTGGCGCAGTCCCAGGATGCGGTCGGCAGTCGATAACATGGGAGACGGTAGAGCGGGGATACACGAGAGGTTGGAAGAGCTGGGAGTGAAGGCCAGCAGGATTGGTCGTTGACACAGGGACAGCCCAAGCTCGAGATGGTACCATTAGCTCGGCACCAGGAAGAGGACTACTAGAGCGCGGAGGAGCACGACTGCAGAGAGCGTTCACATGAGTGCGTGCTTGCAACAAGGAAGGGTCCTTTGCACTGGTTGTCAATCTCCGGCGCGGCTACTCCTTAGGTGGCCCACCGATGAGTAAGACTTCCCTTCGAATCTCACGCCCTCTTCCTCTTCTTTTAGAAACATCATCAGATGGCGCCATGCAGCTCTGGCCTTCTTGTAATTCAGTGATCTGATCCCGGTCACCCGTTGGGAGGTCAACATGCCATCTGCTAGGGTCGGAATTCATCTGAATGATTCACGCTTTCATAGGATGGTTAGAATCATACATAGAATCAGCGATCCCACGCCCATGAAAATATTGCTGTGGTCACGTAAACGCCTCAGGTAACAACTTGATGATCAAACCCAAGGCTTGTTTCCGATGGTGTGGTCTTCAACTCAAAATGGTCATCGTTATCCTATGAGTCCTGTTAGTGGGGTCTATGACGACATTCACAGCTAGAGCGTTGTTGTAGTGCCAGCCTCGACTCGTTCTAATCGCTCTGCCAGGGCTTAGGGTGATCCAGAAGACCGTCGCTTGAAACTCGGCCAGTCTTTCAGCATTGTCTGCCCAATCAAATGTAACAGTGCCTCTGCCACAGACCCGATAATATTGGCATTCGGACCACGAGTCCTTGATTTTGGCCATTTCATTCCGGCATTCTAATTAATAGGACACAGCATTCCATTTCGAGGCTCGAAGGGTGTGGGGGAGCACATCCAAACCTATCCTGGCAGCCACCTTAAAAATCTGAATCCAAACGATATCCACAGCCGTTATATTTTGCTCTCCGCTACTTGCTCTTCCGTGTATAAAACGTGATTACTCCGAAGACTCAAACACAGACTGCAACTCAATATGACTGACAGGTATGTCAAATGATTATTTCCAACATGGCGCCCTGCACGGTGCTCAGTCACGATGCTCAGTTACGATACGAGCTTCCTTCAAGCTATGTGAGTCAACATATTTAGTGGTTGCCTCGTTGCGTCGAACACCTGGTTTCGTCAGAAATGGGCCTTATGTTTGTACTATTCACGCTGCTTGTTCATTCATTCTAACCCACAACGCGCCATATGTAGGTCGTTGGATTCACTCTGTGCTTTGGACTTATGGGATCTTTAACCGTCCAATCTTGTATGTACCCACGACATCGCAATTCTAGATCATTCATTTAGCAACTCCTTAGATATTTATTTTGCTAATTTCGCAGATGACCGAAAACCTACGAAGGTGTTAGGTGAGAGATGTTGTCACGTGTATTTTGTGGCTGACGATCCACTCAGTGACGGCTGTCCTTCTACTCTGGTTCTTTGCCTGGATTGTCAGTCATGCTTGTACCGAAATTTCCCCCCGTCTAGCTGAACTCTTCCACAGGATTTCTCAAATAGTGTTCCGGGTTCCATCGATGACTACGGTGGTGTTCTTCTCCGATACCCCCCTAAATCCCCCCTAGCTTCACTCGTGGTGAGTACACCTGTATGACTGTTTCTCGTCCGTTTAGAACTCAGACACCTGTCAGACCTGGCTTGGGAGCAGCGTTGCGTGTGATCTTACAATCACAATCTGCATGATGCTGAGCGTGCGCCTGTGTCGAGTCCTCTTTTTCGAGCTTATACTCATACAATGTTGCACAGTTCCGTCCTTCCCAGTCTAGTTTCAGAAACAGCAAACTGATGCTCATCAAGTTGACGAGGTTTACCATCGAGACTGGTCTTGTAACGACCATAGCTGCGATCGTAGAGCTAATCATCGCATTGATGTTCCAGAAGTACAATTTTCATCTCGCCATGTATGTCCTCCGATATGCGCTGACGGCGTCCTGACCGATCTTCTAACTAGATTTTATATGCAATCGAAACTGTGGGTAACCACGATTTTCGACCAGTTCCGTCAATGCTAAGACATACACAGCTATGCAAACTGTCTGCTAGCGTCTTTGAACTTCAGACTCGTTCTTAGGAATCCGCAAAATCTGAACCTGACAGAGATTGTCCAGAATGACCTGGCCGCCAACACGACATCAAGGCGATGGGACACTCACATAACATATCCCCGAGCGGAATCAGTCATGGACATAACTGCTGATCTGAACAAGGTGTGTCGTACGTCTACGCTGGCTGGTTCTTTATTTACACAGGTCATACGCCGGAACAGATGGGAAGGAGCGGTTCTGTCGAAGACCAGATATGCGAGGTTCGTCATCTCTGATCGCAGAGGCCTTGAAACCTGACTAAAAAGTTTGGGAAGGTACACGAACTACGTGATCTATCTACACGAGTGTAAACCATCGATGTCTTGTGATGGGGAGTTCAAGACAGAGATGCCGATTCGTCTGGGATGGTAGCAGAGACCACGGTTATGTTTTCCTTTCACTATTGAATCTTTTGTCTTGTCAAGCCAGCATGCAGTGGTCGCAGTTGATGACTTGTGAAATACTGGGTAGGTATCGATACCTTGGATCTGATCTATATTATTTTGTCGTATGGGCAATTCGAGGACGGATGAACAAAGCAGATCTTGGCACCTGGTATAGTAAGACTCTACAAAACAGTGAGTACTGACGATGGAACCTGAGTGCAAGATACCTTGCGCACCCAATAATACATAAATCTTTGGCTGCTCTGCATAAAGCAAACATCTGGTCCGCCGATCATTGAGCACCTGGCAGTCATGTGCAAGATGCTCTCTGACTTACAATTCAAAATGATGTTACGACTCAGGCAGGGTATAGCGCTCACCCCTGTCCATGTCGTGCGAACATATCCTCGAGCGGAATCAGTCATGGACATAACCGCTGATCCGAACGAGGTGCGTCGTACATCAACAACGCCAGCTTCTATATTCACGGACTTGGTCGTACGTATAATCAGACGCGAAGGAGCGGTTCCGTCGAACATCAACTCGGCCAGCTGTAGACCCGATCCGAGCCAAGGCTTTATTTTAGCACATTCACACCGGCATTCTAATCATAGGACAGCCATTCCACTTCGAGGCTCGCAGGCTGTGGAGGAGCACATCTACCCTATCCTGGCAGCCACCTTAAAAATCTGAATCCAAACGATATCCACAGCCGTTATATTTTGCTCCCCGCTTCTTGCTCTTCCGTGTACAAAACGTGATTACTCCGAAGATTCAAACACAAAGTGCAACTCCATATGACTGACAGGTATTGTCAAATTATTATTTTCAGCATGACACCCTGCACGGTGCTCAGTAATGATACTCAGTATTTTGGTGCCTGCGAGCTACTTTCAAGCTGTGTGAGTCCACACCTTGAGTTATTGCCTCGCTGCGTCGAACACCTGGTTTCGTCAGGAATGGACCTTATGTTTGTACTATTCATGTTGCTTGTTCATTCATTCTAACCCACAGTTATGCGACATGTAGATCGTTGGATTTACTCTGTCCTTTGGGCTAATGGGATCTTTAGTCGTCCAGTCTTGTATGTATCCACGACATCGCAATGCTAATACTAGATCACTCACTTAACAATTCCTCAGATATTTATTTTACTAGTTTTCCAGATGACCGCAGACCTACGAAGGTGTTAGGTGATAGATGTCGTCACTTGTGGTGTTGTGGCTGAGCATCCTCTCAGTGACGGTTGTCCTTCTACTAGAAGCAGCGATGACTGGCTTCATCTTCTCGGGTTTCTGGGGATCGTTGATAGTATGGGACTACAATGGGGAAATGTATCCACCCACACTAGTTTCCAGTTTATTTACTTTGGCGCCCATGGCTGGGCTCGGTGAGCATCTCATCGTCTCAGACACTTGGGTGGCTAATCGAAAGAAGTGACTACACTGACTCAAAGTTTTTATTGCTGGAGGATATGGTCCCTTCAAAAGTGGCGCGCGATTCCGCTTTCTATCATGATGGTGATATATGTGTTTCGATTGGGAATATCTCAAACATACTAATGAAGTGTTTACTTAGCTCTCCATAGTTCAATCTGGGAGCATCATCGCCTTGGCCTTGCTTGTCAGTCATGCTTGTACTGCAATTTACCCCCGTCTAGCTGAACTCTTCCACAGGGTTCAATACATAGTGTTCCGGGTTCCATCGATTACTACGGTACTATTCTTAATCAATTCCCCCTAGCTTCACTCGCGGTGAGTACACCTGTAGCACTGTTTCTCGTCCGTTTAGAACTCAGACACTGGTCAGGCCTGGCTTGGGAGCAGCGTTGCGTGTGATCTTGCAATCACAATCTGCATGATGCTGAACGTGCGCCTGCGTCGAGTCCTCTTTTTCGAGCTTATACTCATACAATGTTGCACAGTTCCGTCCTTCCCAGTCTAGTTTCAGAAACAACAAACTGATGCTCATCAAGTTGACGAGGTTTACCATCGAGACTGGTCTTGTAACGACCATAGCTGCGATCCTAGAGCTAATCATCGCATTGGTGTTCCAGCAGTACCAATTTCATCTCGCCATGTATGTCCTCCGAAATGCGCTGACGGCATCCTGATCGATCTTTTAACTAGATTTTATATGCAGTCGAAACTGTGGGTAACCACGATTTCGACCAGTTCCGTCAATGCTAAGACATGCACAGCTATTCAAACTGTCTGCTAGCGTCTTTGAACCTCAGACTCGTTCTTAGGAATCCGCAAAATCTGAACCTGACAGAGATTGTCCAGAATGACCTGGTCGCCAACACGACATCAAGGCGACGGGACACTCACATAACATATCCCCGAGCGGAATCAGTCATGGACATAACTGCTGATCTGAACGAGGTGCGTCGTACGTCTACACCAGCTGGTTCTTTATTTACGCAGGTCATACGCCAAATCAGATGGGAAGGAGCGTTTCTGTCCAAGACCAGATATACGTGGTTCGTCATCTCGGGTTCGCAGAGGCTTTGAAAATTGACTAAAAGGTTTGGGAAGGTACACGAACTACGTGATCTATCTACACGAGTGTAAACTATGGAAGCCTTGTGACAGGGAGTTGGAGATGCCGATCTGTCTGGGGTGGTAGCAGATGCCATAGTTATGCTTTCCTTTCACCATTGATCGATGATCTTTTGTCTTGTAAAGCCAGCATGCAGTGGTCGCGGCTGATGAATAGTGAAATACTGGGTAGGTATCGATACCTTGGATCCGATCTTCAAGGAACAATTTCTGTAGCGGATATCATATCATTGCATTGCATCGTATCATAGATTCATTGTAACCAGAATGTAAAGTTTGCGATGAGGCTGCTGTTGCGATTGTCGCAGATCCGAACAGACTCAGTGACTGAGTCACAGCGTGACGGCGGCGCTCCGTGATTATGTTGCTCATCCAGCTCCAGCTAAACCAGGAACGTGACTCCCCGGTAGACAGACCCCGACGAATGGAGTACCCAAGATCCTTTTTTCGTTATTTCCTGACCCTCCTCAGGACCAGGCGAATATCAATCATCGCGGAATTCACTCAGACTCGACAGCCATGCGCATTCTAGATCTTGTGCTCTTAGACTCTACCCCATAGGGCGCCAAGAACGCCGTGAAACTTGAAGTTTTGCCATGCCTGCATCTTACTCGTCGCAGTCTCGTTGGTCATATTTGACCCGTAGTAAATAAAAGAATGTGATTCCCTGACTGATTAGATGGCCGTACCTACCGACATTTATTTCCAGACTTGTCTTGATAGTGCAGAAATCCTTCGATCAGCTCGGGTAATATCATTAGTAACAATTGCATCGTGTGTTCACACACATACTTCAAGCTTCAGGGTTGGAACGACCGATGTTACTGTTCCCTGTCTGCCCCCGCCCCCGCCAGAGATCCACCAAATATTCATGCGTCGAAAGGACTACCGAGATATCCAAACCGTTGTCGACCCCTTCAACGATCCATCAGCTTCGTATTTGGTAGCATCGACGAGAATGACTTTACCCAGACCATAGCTAGTTGACAGGGATGCCTTTTGCATAGCAACCATCCGCCGGCAGTACCGACAGACACGCTTGCGCCGCCGATCACCGAGCAATCTTGCTTATTCGGAGCAGTATATGCATCAAGTCATTGTACACCCGCACTGAGCGTCATGGCACCAATGCAAAACTAACCTTGTGAGCGAACGAAATGCATCGCTCTCAAAGCGGTCTACCAAACTTCAAAATGTCACGTCTTCTGGCACTCCCTGCGGCACATATCCTTCATGTTGTGTGTCCACGCTATAAGCGTAGCCGCCCGATAAAGCCATGCCTATGCATGGGATGAGTGTCAAGCTGGAGACCTCGCGTCGCAGCTGAACACAAGTTACTCACCCGGTGTTCTTAACGACGAGCTTGAGGCCATGCTCGACCGCAAACCCAAACTGGATTGCCACTTGTACTTCGGCCAATGAACGCGCATCGATGCCAATGATAGGCACGCGACCTTGCTCGCATGTTCCCGTGATGCGTCGCGAACTTGCGTCCGACGTGCCCGTTTGGAAAGGTGCATGTCCCCCAATCCAAGTTGGAAAGCTCCGACAGATGAGCACCACGTTTTGTTGTCGAAGCTCGCGATGGCGTTGGCGCAGTCCCAGGATACAATCAGCAGTCGGAGGATAATATGAGGAGGCGGTAGAACGGGGATAAACGAGAGGTTGGAAGAGCTGGGAGTGAAGGGCAGCAGGATTAGTCGTTAACGCGGAGACAGCTCGAGATGGTACCACTGGCTCGGCACCAGGAAGAGGACTACTAGAGCGCGGAGGAGCACGACTGCAGGGAGCGTTCACGTGAGTGCGTGCTTGCAACAAGGCTTAAGGGTCCTTTGCACTGGTTGTCAATCTCCGGCGCGGCTACTCCTCAGGTGGCCTACCGATTACTTACTCCCTTCAAATCTTACCTCTTCCTCTTCTTTTAGAAAGATCATCAGATGCGCCATGCAGCCCTGGTCTTCTTGTAATTCAGTGATCTGATCCCGGTCGCACGTTGGGAGGTCAACATGCCATCTGCTCGGGTCGGAATTCATCTGAATGCCATCAGGAAAATGACATCAATCTTATACGTACTTATTTCAACTCGTCGGCACCTTGTTTGTCTTACGGTACTTGTGACGTGAGGTTAAGCAAATAAGCAAATTAAGTCAAATAGTTGATTCAATTTTGTCACGCCTCTGT
>JBBPPA010000719.1:0-17906 GCA_038091735.1 Leccinum pellstonianum
TGGTTGGTGATGGAGATGGTACCCAGGCTCGTAGTGTCGTCGAAGGTAACAACCTCATGTTCTACTGTGTACCTTTTCGCTGGTCACAGAATGCGTGTAACTTGATGGTTAAAGTGATCCGGGAACAGCAACGCACTGACAATGGTCCGGTGGGATGGGAGACGGAAGGCCTGAGGAGAACAGAGTTCTCTTGCAACTGCAGGGCGAAGAGAAGTCGAAAAACGACCACGAACGGCTTGACGAGCGACGGCGGCGAACATGACAGACTCGTACACGAGAAATTCAAGAAATTTACCGGCTCATTGCGGAAACGGGAATCGCGTCAGGTTTGTGCTTGTTTGTCTGCCTTCCAAAGTGGGAGGCTCGACTTGGTGGCACGACGTCTACTTCGCCCAACACATTGAAGCACTGATGTGTAGGGCCCGGGAAATTCAGGGAACAGCAGTACAGGAAATTCTGGAACGATACGATGGTGCTACGACTCGTTTGTGGACGAGCGCTCTCTAATAATAAGCATGAAGAGCAGAAGCAGCGTCTATTCGCCAAACACGCTCCGCGACGGAGATGCGGCAGTCTGCGCGAAGAATTTCGTGTTCTTGAGGCTATTAACGAAGCATGGTCGGTTCGAGCGGGTGAGCGTTTATTTCCTCCATTTCTTTGTTTTCTACATCCAACATTCGGCTTGAGTCAGTGACGGTGCATTCACTCGCTGCATTGTGGAGATGCTTATTATTTTTCCTTTCTACCCTTTCATGCAGATCTGATCTGTCTTGTGCGGCGATACTTTTAAACTCTGAGATTGAACTGCACTACAACTGAGATCCGAACTCTTCCAACTTGAAGTAGTCTCGAAACTCAGGGCGGACGTATTGTTTGAGGAAGCGCCGAGGCTGAACACCTGAAGTAGCTCAACAGTGACCAGAGGACACATGTAAGACACCTACATAGCTTGGTTAAGGGCTACATCAAAACGTTCAACGGACGGTCCACCGCGGAGACCGCAGACAAAACTCGGCAAAAGGATTGCACCACCATCGCCCTTGAAGGGAATCCAGCTCGATCGAGGTCCAACATCCGTGATGCTGATGCTGTAAGCACAACCATTGGCCACCCCCAGTGCGCAGCGCCACTAATTTCCTTTTCTTTTCCCCGAGGTTCTAACAGAGTGGCTCCAGATAAGACCTTGACGAGTGCGGTGTGCATTCCAGGTCATTCATAGAGGTCGGATCTCACCAGCTCCATGATCCACTTCGATATGATGTGATGTGGAGTCGGTGTACACCCGGAGCAGTTCAGCGCCAGTGCAGGTTTACTTCACAACGAAGAGATCCCATCGAGGCGCAGCCAATAATGTGCCTGCCATTTATCAGCGATCTGATTCATGGTTCGTCTTTTCCCAATCAAGGTGGGCGTTCGACAAAAAATAGGAATCGGACGTACGCCGCCCCACTGGGCGCGCATTTCAGGACCCATATCAGCTCAAGCGCTGATTTACTCGGAAATGATCGGCGTTCTTGTTCAAAAAGAAACGAATGTATGTGTCAAAAACAATGCAATTTCTAGGATTAAAAGATAATGCAGAGCATGTGCCATTCTTGCGGCTGTGCGTCAACCAGTCTGAAGGCTGTACGATTTGTCTGGTTTCCTAAAGTGCAGCACGCGGGCGCACCCGGCGTCTTTATTGAGATGCGGGCACGTTGTACCCCATCCGCATGCTTCCACCCAAACGTGATGCGACCATCTCGGTGGTTTGCGTGCCTTTGTTCCGACCGAGGTCAGTGCGCAACAATAGTGATGGCGGCGTACTTCCATATGTACAGCAGTCAGGCACGTTTGAATGACTTTCCTTGATTCTCCGACAAGTTGGGGACAAACCAGCGCACATATGCCTATACATACGTCACTACTAATCCATCAGAAAGAAACGAGCGCGATAACTGCACCAAGGTAACGTGAACGGGAGAAAAATGGGGTGCCCATCGCCAGGCGGAACAAGCATGTATACCCGTCCGCTATTCAATGCTTGTCGTAAAGGCGACATCCTGATAACGTAGTTCCTCTTCTATGATAGATCCCCTGGCGCTGACCACTGCCATCCTTGTCAATAATTCATGATCAGATAAATCAACTTGATATCGTTTAGGTAAAATTCATATTCATAGACGAGCCTACCTCTGAATCCCATGGGGATACGAGCTCGTTTATCTGGGGGGGCCCGGATCGAAGCCCAACGCCACGTAATAGAGACACTGTGACCTTGATCAAGATGATAAATCATCTTCAATTGTACGCCAGGGTGGCCGCCATAGAATTTCAGATACCCATCTTGATATCAATCATCCTCCAACACATGAGTAATTTTCGAATTTCATCATACACGTCTCTCGGGGAAGAATACAAAGATAAGCGCCACAGACGCCGTCTTATGCGGCAGGTTGATTGCAGAGCGTACGCCGGTGGAATCATTGATGTGACCCAGCTGCGGCGAGCTGCCAGCGCCCCAACTTTCAATCTTGAGTTACCGTAGTAACTATTGGGCTCGAGTTTCAGAAAGTTCTCCTGTCCAAGTCACTTCGTCAGAGAGCGACATGTGTAGTAAGACTCGGAATGAGACCTACTGGTTCCATATAGGAATGTCATAGACGGTGTCAGTTATTACTAGTATTTACATACGTAGCACTGTCTCCACTCGCCGCCGAATTTGAATCGTCCGACCTGGACCAAGTGGCAGCCCTGACGACTTGTACTCTTGATGCTGAGAAGAAGTCACGGTGAGAAGTGGGACTCGGACGGCGTCAGTGTGTAATTAACGAGGCGAAATAGCTATGTAGTCACGAGCCTCGCCACCATTCGGCTCTTAGATCTCATCATCCATCACGATAGCACGGCACCCCCGCAAGACACGGAAATACAGTAAGTATTATACGTACAAGCAGCAGCCCCATTCGGGACGCGTGGGAGACTTCTATCCCGTTCGACTTCGATTCACATTTATCAGCAAAAAGTACAATGTATAGAATTGAACGGCGCCGGCTATCGAGACGCGTAATTATTATCTGATCTGATCGTGGTTGGCTTGGAGCTGTTTCCCAACGCAGTCTTTACATCATAATGTCTGAGCTGACGGTACAAAAGTAACAATAACTCACCCACACTAACCGAGATGAGTCTACTCATTGAATCGTCCGTGGAATTTCTGATTCAGATAAGCTTAAGTTTCGAATTTAACCTCGCATCCAATGACATCCATGCATGGAAGTGGCAAGTTGCATGGTCACGAGGAGACGATGGTTCAACGTTCAGCTACATTCGAGCTATGCTTGGTATGCATTGGTCACCAAGCAAACCAAACTGCATAGAAATATAATATCAACGTGCACGGGGTTAGTACTACTCGATGATTGCAACAGCGACATGAAGCAAAGCTACGGTATTACTGATCAAATAATGTAAGCAGAATGCCAGAGATCAAAAGCAAAAAGAGGAAGAAATGGAGAGGAAAAAGACAAACGCGTACGCCAGAAGCGTCCGCCCCTATGCCACATCACGAGGCTACGTGTAACATGCATGCAATGATACGATACGATGTCCGACTGACAGCGGCCGACTGCTCCGAGCAGCCAAGTTTCGGTCGATTTATGCAAGACTCATCCACATGCCCGCTTCCGGGACCTTGCTTCGCGCCTGGAGAATCTTGAACGCGCGCCTCCGACCGCGTTCTTCGTCTCCCAAGTTTGCCCTGTTGTGTTCGTCGTCGCTCTCACCTTCATCTGCGTGTTCTGCTTCCCCGGCGACAAAATCAAGCGCACCGGGATCTATAGCTCTGGACCGATCTCGTTCCGCATACGAAGCCATACGCAAGCTGGTTGATGACGTTGTATGTCGCCTATCGTCTGGAAAGGCAGAAACGATCATCTCTGCTCGGTTTGCAAGTGACGTTTTGGGTTGATATGACGCCAACGAAAGCGGCTCTCTCTGGCGAGATAATGGACTGATTTCGATGGGCAGTGACGCCGGGAATGCAGCGTTTGCCAGAGACCACCGGATGTCTTGTGTTTCATTTAGCCTCGAATCACCAGCGTCAACCGGCAAAAACTTACCCCTGGAATTGCTCCAGCCATCGTCATCCGTGTCGTCTCCCACTCGTGCGGGGCCATCCTCGGTCTCCTCTGGTATTAGGGCCCCAGGAACGCCATTCCGCCGCCTACTCACGAACAGCTGCCAAGCCTTGCTATTTCGCTTCCACGCCCTTCGGTGGCTCGGGGTATTTGCCGCGACTAACCGTAATATTTCCTCTTCTTGTGGATCCAGTTGTTGTTCAGGGTATTCGAGTTGGGCGGCCCGTGATACTAAAATGGTTGGTGTAGGACGAGAGGCTACGCTGGCAGCCTGTTCCTGGTTAGCACCAGATTGGAGGACGGAATAGGCCGGAAGTGACGTGGGCCGAAGGGAGGAAAGCGATGCTGGCAGAGCCCCAACTTGAACGCTCGCGACGCGGTGACGTCCTCGATGCCGTGATACCTGAACATTCTCGACGAATGGAAGAGCAGGCGCCGCATCCGAGGACTCGGGATCACTAGTTGCATCGTCCAAGTCAAATATCAGTTCTATGCAGGTCGTCAGTTCCCAGCGACAAAAGTCGAGACCAACAATAACCCTTACCCTCGTCCCTATGAGATTCAGAATTGACGCCAGAGTCCGCTCGGTCATCCGTGGCGTCCTCCGCCTTGATGTCAAACTGTACCCTCTTTCGTGGCGTCCCGTCCGTAGGTGATCTCACGTCCCGGTCGGGCTTCCCCGTCCGATGTGCAGGAACTTCTTCGGCCTCTTTGGCTGGAGTGGTTGCTTTCGCGGCATTTGAATCCCCTCCCTTCTCTTTTGCGGGCTCAGCGGTCTTGGGTGCCCTTTCCCTGCTGACGTCCGGTGGCTGCCGACGTGAACGAGCCACGTCGTCTTCCAAGATCGTGAAATACCTAAAACTGACAGCTGTGTCCCTCGCCTCATCCATACTCCGTTTGAAAGGTTGCATAGCAGTGTCACCGTTCAGACGCGGAGACAATACCGGGGAAGAGTGCAGAGATGACGATACCGAACTCTCCGCGGAGCCAAGGGAGGAAGGATGAGACGAGTACGGAGGGGGTGATCGGGGACTGTCGCTTGAAGATCGTTCATGCGCCTGCATCGGCTCTTGCATGCGGACTTGATGGAAGAATCCAGAGGTCGCCAATGATGCTGAAAGAGAAGAAACCCTGGGATGTGAAGATGATGGAGACAAGACTCTCGGGGCAGTGCTTGGGGTCGGGACGAAATTTCGAACGGAAACCAGGGGCGACCCAGGGGCCCCAGCCATGGATAACGAGAGACCGCGGGAAGTATCCCGCCTCCTCGTTTCCCCGGCTTTGGGGCCTAATTGCCTCTCCACCTCACACAAGTTCTCGACGAACCCACGCCAAAGCTGCTCCACGTCATGTCGTAGCGCGTCATCCGCTTTCTCTAGTTCTGCAAGCTTATCTCGGACGATTGAAGCTATTTGCTCCTCTGTGGATGATCTACGATGTTCGGAGGCCTTCACAGCGATCGACGACAGATGGGCGAAGACGGGATGGGAGGGTACGAAAGGTGCTGGGGGAAAGAGTGGCTTCAAGTTGTGCAAGAAAGGCCCCGCGGTAGCGTTCGTCTGCGTACAAGGATCTTGAGGGCTTTCGAGGGTCGGTTGTGTGTGAGTCACGGGCGGAACCGTGTTCTGAGGTAAAACGATGCCAAAGGCCGACGAATACGTAGACGAAGACGACAGTCGCGTAACGTCCTCGGCAAGCTAAAACGGTGACATGGAATCATGAGTCAACGGATCACTGAAGCAACAGTCAACGTTGCAAGCACGACATGCTGTGTCAGCAACGGACAAAGCATTGTGATCTCCAACGGTTACGCATGCCATTATGGAAACAAACAAACAAAAAAAAGTACGGAAGCACAAGGGAATTGCTCCCGTCGATGTTCCGAAAAATGGACGTGAAGCGATCGACAAGCCACTCACAAGACAGTCATTGTGCACTTCGATCCACCCACAACTGCTGAGGAGGGTTTCCTGCTCGACCCAGTCAGGGGAGGGGAGTAGAGGGCCCTCCTGGCGATCTACATCGGATGCGACGGATTGAAGGACGCGATATGCCAAAGTCTGGCAGAGGAGACAAGTGAGCGTCGTAAATCGGATGCATCGAGGCGAGTCCGCGATGGGCGGGCCCATTTTCCTGGTCCTCATGGTGACTTGAGGATGGACCTGGGGTGAAAAACACAAAGGATCGGTTGTGAAAAGAAAATGGGTGTCTCGGTGCGACCTACGATGGAGACGCCCTGTTCACCGACGTAGGTCAAGGTGTATTCCGAGTCACCAGCTGCAGCCATGAGAAAATCGGGAGGCTTTTCTGCGTGAGGAGGGTGCCATATGCGAACATTGAGACATTTGCAAGCTCTCGAAGGTTTTTTGTTGTTCATGAGGAGAGAGATGGTGGGGTGATGGGAAAAGCAAGCGACCAGCGTTTAGTACTTAGTAGCCGCGGTGCAAGAGACGAGTTTGCAGCGGATTAGATGAATGTCCGGTGCCGTGAGTGCATGTTTCGCAATCCAAAAAAGGAGATATGAGTATACAACTCTCCCACGGTCACACATATTTTTCTAGATTTACGTAATTTAATTTTCGTTGCAGTTTTCGACATTTTTAGGTTGCCTTTCTCAAACAAGACCGTGTGGGACTCTGCAGGCACGAGAGATACATAAGTAATGCACTACAGCAAGGACCCTACAACACCGTTGCCGCTCTTTGCCTACTTATCCTTCTTCGTCTCTCCGTTTCCGTCAGCCTTCACGGCATCTTCAGCCATAACTTGTCCATATTCGTTCACCCGCTTAGGATCGATGCGATATATCCACCGCTGTGCATCGACGTTAGCCCGGCGCTCATGCGTCATAGATAGCGCGCCACTGCCCACCTGGTACAAGAATACCAAAAACACAAGGTCATCCCGGAAGCACGCGAGCCGGTGGAGTGTTGGCATCTTGATACAGAACCTGCAGTGGTCATTCCGTGAATTCCGTGCACCATGTGACCGCATGGCAACAGCGTGATTCTTACGCAAACAGATCATCAACCACCGTCGATAGTGACTTATAAATCATGGCCTTCATCGGCATATGAGCTACGCTCTGCGGTTCGGCAATAAGAAGCCGCACTCGACCCAAAAATTATAGCAACGACGGACCTTGAGCTTATAATTGATAATAAGCTGAGGCACCAGTTGTGCCTAGCGTAAACGGTTGTCGTCACAAAATCCTTGTCAACGCGAATGAAAAAGGACTCACAAATCCGAACATATACACAAAAGAGGTAAGCGTCGAGATGATATAGCTGTACCAACCCCTGTGCGTCTCATAAACGAGCGAGTAGACACTATACGCCATAAGTAGCGGTATAGCCACATAGGAAACATATCGGAACGCAAGCTTGTCGTATCTGCATAATCCACGTTCAATATTAACGTCAGACACCCGCTCGAGGCGGGGTTTTCAGCCCACTCACTGTTGTGTCCTTTTTTCGTCCTCGCTGAGAACATGCTTATCTGATCATGTTTGTAGTGGCAAAATAGCAAACACGTGTTCGAAGGTCGTACCTTTTATGCTCAGCATATAGGGGAAAGTTGAGCCGGCAGGTGAAGCCACGATTCTGATATCAACCGCTTTTGTGATCTAGCTCGCGAGGGTTAGCACATGCGCAATAATCGCTCACGTAACGTGACTTGCCTTCCAAGCTTCGATAACAACACCCATGCCAGAGCCAAGAAGAATCATCCAACTCGTGTCCGCGTTGTTGTCGATGAGGTACAAGAGAATCACGATCTGGACAAACACGTTGGTTATGATCTGAGATGTACCACACAATTAGCATGAGTTTATCCATTGGGAGCGACAAGTGTACCGTTCTGCGGGGTCGAATATAACAATTAGAACCAGCGCAATGCGATGTCAATTATGCTCACCTGACTGACACCCCCACAAGTTCCTTTCGTTTACGCCAGTGTGACACATCGGACTTGAACGCCAACATCTCAAATCTACACCCGTTAGCCAGGCCAGCTGACGCCAATCTCAGCTGAACTCACACCGTATGCAAGATGCTGACTGTTGCAGTCAATGCCAGGAACCATGGATTGGTCTCCAGCAACATCCTCTTTACTTCATCTAACTCAGTGCCGGTGCCACCACCTTGCTGCTTTATTGCTTCATCGAAGCCGTGTGTCATTGATGCGAAAATTTGAAATTTAAAGTATGACATTGGCTGGAATGTTATCTGCAATGGGACGGTAGGGGTTGTAGTGTTAATTTCCGTGAGGTGCGATCGCAGCGACCAGAAGTCATTAGAGAAGACAATTGGTTTGTAAAACCCTTGCGTTCCAGTGGTATCCCTTGCTCCGGGAACAAGGTGGATATCTTTTGCACTGTTAGCATTATGATGTCTGGTCAGCAAAAATGCACACTCACGTTCGGATACAACCGGCGGCAATTTGTCAAATGCAAGTGCGGTCCCATCGGAGATGAGGGCCAATGTCAGGTTCTGTTAGTACTGGATATTAATCCCCTGGTTGCGTGGCTGATTAGTGAGTGGCGGCGGCGCACCCTGTACCAATGGGAAACCACCACATCTTCCTCGATGACCTTACATGGTCAGATTAGAAGAACGAAGGAGTGCCTCAATGAAATGAATACCTCTTCCTCCACATCCTGTGTACCATCAGAATTGCTCAGAAGGTTCTTCTCCTTGCGTGCCTTGGCCTTGGGTAAATACCTAGTCAAAACTGAGTCACAAGTCAGCGAGATACTCATCTCAGCAAGGTTTGCAGAAAAAACCTACGTTTACGAACGTGGTGTACCGACCGGGGGTCAAACAATGAATTCGACGGGTCGGGGCTAGCACCCTCCTTGGTAAGGAAGACATCCGCCCAGAGAGATGCATTACGTTGGACAGCCTGGATAGGGTTGGCGAATGAATACGAACGACAAATTTGGCTATATACCTCAGGTAGGGTAATGTCAAGGGACTCGACTCTATGGTCATTCCAATCTCCAAAGGTAATGTTCGACCACACAAAGGCAGGTAAATCTTTGTCTTGATCTTCTCTCCATCCGGACGTCCACTGCCGCGAGAACACGTCACCGTTGGGTGAGGTCGAAAAATATACGTGCATGTCAAGCGGCTGTTGTAGCGCCCATGCAAGGTGGATCTGTTGTGGGGGGAGAAGGTGTGGGTCCACTTGACCGGCGACAATAGGCGCTCCGCCCTCCGAGGAGACAACCGGAGGCGCCTGAGGCTTGGAAGGGGCAAAGAACTTCAGCGCTAAATAGAATTCAATTCGAGTTGACCCAGGCAAACATTTTCTTGCACTCACCGAGTTGTGACAAGGCCCATATCAGGAACACTTGCTGCAGTACGAAAAAGTACGAGGGTCAGAACAGAAGCAAATACGTGGAGGTGTCGTACCTGTACTGCGCTGAAAACCTTGCGGAACATGCCATTCTCCTCCTGGGGAGGTTGCTGCGCGCCTTGTCTCGCAACTGGTTCAGGCATTTGGTGAACCCAGGCTGATGGTGGTTATGGTTTACGTTCCGTAGAGCACTTGAAGCCAACTTATTGAAGCTCCCACGCGTCACGTCTACTTACATACTACAACTCGATGACCATCAGCGAGCCATTTCAGCTCTATCTCAGCAGTACTCACTCGCGAAAGTTCGAGAGAAAGGAGAAGGACGTCGAATTAGAGGCTCTATACGCCTCATACAACCCTGGCCTTCCCGGTTATGCCACAGTGACCGCACAGGGAGACGGAATTCACATCTGGGACGTCAGTAAAAAATCACTTCGTCGGTACTGAGGCCAAGTCTAATCCACCCAAGTGCAGCTCCGGAACCTTCATGCCGTGGCATCGTTTTCCGTTGTGAATAATGTCATTTTCGCGGTTCCTTCCTTCAGCCTCAGCATCTCAGAGGGCGGAGACAAGTCAATAATAAGCTACGCCGTCGCGCAATCTGCTCCGGACATCGAACAAGATCATGGGCGCGCTGTCTGGATCATACGACAAGGCCTTTCTGGTCCAAGAGCTACTACTAGCCGGAAGATTGTCGTGATTGTACGCCGTTTCTGCTCTCCTAACGCGATGTCGTTTCCGACGCCATCCTAGCTCCCTGACCTGCTTGCTCGAATATGTGGCACGGGCCACAGCACAGTGCCGCTATTGATTGTGTCAAAGAATGGGAAACTCTCCATCGCGGGCATCCGTGTAGACATAAAAAGTCAGCTTGACTGGCCAGGGGAACGAAAACTCTTGGAAACTTTTGTCTTCCCTCGAAAACTGTGCAGCTTCGTGCAGGACGACGACACGGATTCCCATAGCAGTGTTGCTGTCATTTGCTGTCAAAGCAGCATGACATTGCAAGTACGAGTCGCGTTCTTAGGAGAGGAAATCGCTCCGATCGGAACTTGCGAAATACCGATTGCAAGCTCGAGCGAGGAGGAAATAGTCATACTGGCCGTGACCTGCAGCCCGTCGGGGGTTCTCAGTTTTTTTGGTGTGTCTTCCATGCTGGTCCATGTAACAGACGATTGTATAACATGCCACAGACTCGCGTGGAATATGCGCGACATACCAACTTGATTATCTAAATTCATCCATCGTCTCGACGCCCGTCTTTGAAAACCTTCACTTTCGGGGATTCACCTTTCTCAATACCCGAAAGCTGGCATCAAGGCAAAGCTTCGCAGCCGTATCCTTGGGCACTTCTATCGTCCTGCTTGCTGCTGAGATCCATCAGACACAAGATATATCTCTTCAATTGTGGGACTTGTCTTTTGGAGTGCTTTTAGCGGCACAGTCAATGCCCGTCCCGTCCAAAATCCATCTATCACATCTAAGCCTCACTGTCACCGATGAAGGTCAAGTACTCTTGACTGTGTCTCCAGCACGGCCAGAAGATAGACAGCGCTCCTCGATATACGTTGTACCTGTAGACACACCACTCAAGTCCACTCTCGCCACTGCACTCGGGAAAGCGGACCAGACAGCCGAGTGGCTAGTCCCAAAAATTCCAGAATCCAAAAACGAGGACGAATCGAACAAAATAATAGCCGATGTTCAGGCTTTTTTGAACAACAGCAACAACGCACAAAAAGCCGAGAAAGCGTTCTTGGCGTGGGTTGACTCACATAGCGTAAGGGAACTATTCTCTGAGGCGACTTTGTCACTGATAGCGGCACAGTCGAAAGAGGCAGCTCTCGGTTATGAGTTTGTCAAGAAGATGCTCAATCTTGTCCTGTCTCCAGTGGCATCGACCAAACCCCCATATACTCCCCGCATAGTCCGTTGCATTCTTGAAAACGCGGTCGTCAGCACTATCACACTCAACGGCCGGCTTATTACGATGCTACGCCAACGAGGTGACTGGGTAAGAGTTTTTCCGTCGTTTTCCCCACACTTTTTGAACCATACGTGACATCCAGGAAAATGTGATGTTTGCCCTGACATTAGTCAAGGATGTCTCCGAGGACGAACTGATGGCTGCGGCCAAATCCCTAATTGATAGCCATCACAAGCGGGAAAATGCAATGGACGTTGACGCAACAGAGGGCTACGTACCCCCTCTTTGGTCCTATCTTTTCGCGTGTGTGACATATCCATTCTCACCTGCCCCGATGCGCCTGGCTATTTGGAGACACCTATCTGACGCCCAAGATCTTGTCGAGATCCTAGAGATACTGGGGAATTGGATACACGGAGACCAACATGAAGTGGAGGGTCTGCTCACGTCCTTAGCCACGAACACGCAGGTGCCGCCTAGCAGGGCTGATCTCCCTCCCTATCCCAAGGTATTCCAGCCACGCGTGTTTCATGATATGGCAGACGTTTACTCGTTAACAGGTGATCGCTTTCCTTCGAGTACTGCTCGATGCGTCGTTCGTCGCTCTCCTCCAGTACCAGCCTTCGCACGATCTGTTGCGCCGAATCCTCTCTTATATAGAGCCCGAGATCAACTTTATAGATAGCATGGAGCCGCTGCGTGGGGTGCTAGAACCGTTTGCGAAGGCTCAGACCCTGGAAAAGAAGGGTGTATCCAAAGAGACCCCGACAGAGTGGAGGAGGCGGAAGAAGCAGCTTGAACAGCAAGCTGGTCCGGGTGTTGGCTTGTATAGACTCGAGGAGCTTATGATCTAGATGCGGCGTGCCACGCGGTGGGCGCTGTTCGGGTTCGTTCCGTACTATTACTTGGTAACCGTCATTACCACCGGTGCCATAAACTCTGTTCACTCAATGATGAGCTCTACGGTCAAGGTACTGATCATCACAGGTATGCTAGTTACCTCCGCCTCCATCACCAGGTACATGAAGGGGCTCACCAACGTTGAGTGAGTGACAGCGCGTCGTCGGGTAAGAGTCAAGATCTGTCGGGCCCTGAGATCCAAAAGATCCTCCGGAGCCACGGCTACCAAGACATCTCCACCACCATTCTCCCAGACGATGAAGCTCAGATCCGCCAAACCGTGCAGGATCAGTCCGAGCGTGGCGCTGCAGACTGGATCATCACCACGGGCGGGACTGGATTTGGTGTGAGAGACAGGACACCTGAGGTAGGTACTCCGTCCTGGATCCTGGATCGTGATCGTGAGCGGCGTCAGGGTGCGAGGGCCCGTGTCTATGTTCCTGCTCCCTTTCCCCCCCTTTCCTCCTCTTTTATCCCCCTTGGTCCTCGGCGGGCAAGCGACGGACGTTGAACTTATCGCTCTGTTAGTCGATATCACCCCTAATCGAACGCCATGCGTCGGGGATCGTGCATCTCCTGCTCTCCGCGTCGATCAAGCACACACCGCTCGCGGCATTGTCAAGACCGATCGCGGGGACGGTCAAAAACACCCTCGTCGTGACTCTCCCCGGGAGCGTCAAGGCCGTGAGAGAGAACATGGAAGTGCTTCTGGGCAATGGCGTCGTCGCCCATGCGATCGATCTCATCAAAGGAGGTAGCGGCAAGCAGGTGCATGCCGCGCTTGGGACGAGTCGCACCCCAACACAAACCTCGACTTCGAGTGCGTCCGATGACCATCACCACCGTCACCACCACCACCACCACGAAGGGCACAGAGCCCCTCAACCTAGGACACTGCTCTCGCATGATCCGTCTACACCTGGTGAGTGAGCAAGAAAGATGCCACGTCAATAGGCGCCATGCAGACGCATTCCGCAGCTCCAGGTCGACATCGCGTATCGCCGTACCCACAAATCAGCCTCGAGGCAGCGCTGCAACTCATTTCGACCGAGATCAAATCGATAGGGCCGCTCGAGCTCCCGGTCCGTCACATCACCCCTAGAAGAACGTGTCACATGGACTCATGCGCAGTATAGGTCACCCCAGCCCTCGCAGGGCACGTTCTCGCTGAGGATGTATACGCTCCAAAGGATGTACCGTCTTTACAGAGTACTAACGTGGATGGATATGCACTGCGATGTGAGATGCACAATAGGATCCTGCTCAGAATGGTTGCTTGACACACTAAATTGACAGCCACCGATCCTCCCGGCGTGTATAACGTGGTGACGTGGAAGACACATACACCTTCAGAGGACGTCCCACGAGGGTCGATATTCCGCATCAACACAGGCGGACCGCTCCCTGCTGGAACGGATGCGGTCATCATGGTAGAAGACACAGAACTCATATCTGCCGTCAGAGACCGGGGCCAAGATGTCGAAGAGAGTCAGGTTAAGACGCTCGTGCAGGTACCCAAGGGGGAAAACGTGAGACCCCCAGGTTCGGACGTACGCACTGGAGACTTGGTGTTGCAGAAAGATGAAATGATCACGAGTCTGGGAGGAGAGATCGGTACGCTAGCGTTCGTCGGACGAAAAAAGGTCGGTTGCGCGTTGCGAATTTTTTTGTGGAATGTCTTGAGACGTTTCCTTACAGGTCAAGGTCTATCGCAAACCCGTCGTGGCCCTTCTGAGCACGGGCAACGAAATCTTGGACTTGCAATCTCCAACCCAACTCCCCGGCGACGGATGGGGAGGGATATACGACACCAACCGCCCCTCGCTGCAAGCGACACTTGAAGGGATGGGGTACGAGGTCGTCGACCTCGGGATAGTGCCCGACGAGTGAGACCGCGCAATCGAGACAAAAAAAACTCGACAACTTATCTATTCAATGATCCCCAGCGTCAACGCACACGTCCAAGCCATTTCCAATGGGCTGCGAAAAGCTGACTTGCTCCTCACCACAGGCGGCACGTCGATGGGCGCAAGCGACCTCATCAAACCCGTCGTCGAGCGACGATTCGAAGGAACAATCCACTTTGGCCGCGTGGCGATGAAGCCCGGGAAGCCGACGACGTTTGCGAGCATACCCGCTGCGCCGTGGTCGGACAAGGAGCGAAGCGGCAGCGCAGGCGAAGAACGCAAGTTCCTGTTCGCTCTGCCTGGAAACCCGGCGTCGGCGCTCGTGACGTTCCATGTATTCGTGGTGCCGGCGCTCAGGCGGTTGGGTGGATGGCCGGTGGAGAGGTGTCAACTCCCACGTGTTAAAGTGCAGGTGCGTCGTTTGTGCCGTGTCTTCGTTGTGACATGATCCACTGAGTGCATGGATTGAAATGGATCGACGTTCGTGAACAGATTCAAAACTCGATGCGTTTGGATCCACGCGTGGAGTTCCATCGCGTTGTCGTAAAAGCGACTTCGGATGGCCTCAAGGCGTATAGTACAGGCGGTCAGAGGTCGAGCCGAGTGGCAAGTCTGAGTGGGGCCAACGCGCTCGTGCAGTTGCCCGTCCTCCGAGAGGGAGGCCCGTCGCAACTTCAAGCCGGAGAATCGGTCGATGCGGTCATCATAGGTGAAATCCAAATGATCACGGTCTAAGAGTAACAAGTACTCAGTTGCTTGGTGATCGGTGTAAATGGTATTTTTTCGATGCACGACATAAGTAGCCCTGTACGGTCAATAAATAAACAGGGTCTTATGTGTATGCGGAATCGTCCGACCACCTCGTATACTACTCAAAAGCCTCGTCGCCCTCGCCCACGGTGAAAATCGGCGATCTCTCCTCGTCCTCGGTCGCCCGCTCCTTGCCCTTTCTCTTCCGCCCGGAGAGCTCAATGTCGAACCCATCCTCGTCCTCGCCGTCTTCCGAACTCTTGAGTGGTATGAATTCTGATCCGGTATCACCCCTTCGAGGGAGTCGGATGCGTCTCTTGAGAAGTCGACACCATATAAATGCGCCGATGCCGATGACGACGAGCAAAACAATCAGCGCAGCGGTCCCGGTGTTGTAATATGCTGTTGTGATACGCATTCACCTCCAATCAGCGATCATCGACGAGGTGTGGACACTTACCTTCCCACAGTGCTTTGGTTTCTCCAGGTGTTTTCCCTGGTGGTCCGGAAGAGACGGGCAGGTTCTTCTCATCGATGAAAATTGGCTTGACGTCGTCGCCGACGCTACTTGGTATGCGCGCCGAGCCCTCGAGGATAGCCGAAAAGTTCACACCCATGAAACGGAGGATCATGTCGTGGGCAACATCGGGGACGTCGTAAGGGACCATGTGCGATGCATTGAAGACCTGGACGGGCACAAGAGATGTTGCATTCACGTTGCACTTCCACAGCGATTCCGTACCTTGACATAGGTGAGGTTTCGCGAAGAAACCCATGACCCAGCTGGTGTGCCAGCGACGGTCCATTCCTCCACATGTGCCGACTAAATACAAAGAATATCAGAAACCGACGAAAGGTACATGCATCATAAAGAGAGGAGGCACGGGGACAGGATGGACTCACACTGAGACCCTTCTCGCCGTCCCATGTCATGGCATCGATCATTTTCTCGATGCCCACGTAGTTACATATATAGTCTTGGTCACCCGCAAACAACAACACAGGGATTCGCTCGATGACGCTCGGGAGAAGCGCGATTGAGGATGGCGAGTACTTGCTGCGCAACTCGGACCCAACGCGGCCTTGGCACTCGACCCAGTTCTCGGATTTGTCATTGGCGTGCAGAGCTGTAATGACATCTTGCCGCTACGTAGACACGCAGATGCTGTTGGTGGCAATGCAGAAAAACCTTGACATTTGCGACGTACCGCGAGATAAGAATAAACGTCTTGTAGGTCCGGTGGCCAATTCATACCACAAGCTGGGTATTCGTCCTCTAATCGCACATCGTATACGTTTGTACATTTCTTCACTCCGTCCACGCTGCACGTCGTCAGGGGGGTTATGGAACAAAACGAGACCGGGCACTCACATCCGTATCGTTGACTTGAGAACAGAGTCTGTGAATCTCTCACAATCGTCGATATTTACTGGGTCCGGAGTTGAATCGTTGAACTGGGCAAGACACTGATCCATAGAAAGCTTGTGGTCTCTATATTCCTTTCATGCGTTTCGTTGTTATACGCCTGTAAGTGACAGTGATAAACTAAATGTACCTGTGATTTCACATCAACGATACCGTGGGTTGTTGCAAATTCAAGATATGCGGGATATTGGTTACGACCGTCTATCCAGCCATTTCCTATCGCGGCACCACGTAATGGAATGTTGAGATCTGAGTTGAGAACGGCGTCCGCTAGGCACAGGTCAGCAATCAAAATGGTGTCGTTTACATGGCAAATCGTAATACCAAAATAGGGGATATATTGTCCTGCAAAACTTTCACCACCAAAATAAGTCTGCCAGTCGTGAGTACCTGAAAACGGCTTCAAGGGAGGAAGACTAACATCCACCGATAGATATTCTGGAAAAACCTGATAGAAAGTCTTCAGAAATTGAATCAGGTGGTTTGAAGCCTGTCAAGAATTGTCACAGGTCGCACAAAAACACGAACACCAGATGGAATGATACCTCTTTCAGCGTGTGCACGTAGTGATTTGTGCTAGTGTACGAAAAACCCGTTCCTGCGGGTTGATCAACTGTCAAGCTGTGAGACAAGAGCATTACAAAGAAGGAAGCATGTATGGCCCCGCACCGTAGACCATAGTAGTATATTCTTCCCAACCTCCTTCGACTATCCTCAGGCCGCCCTTACCATCCACCCTCCATGGGCCAATTTCCATCATAAGCCCATCAAAGGACGAGCAGCCCGGGCCACCCTGGCCACAACGCCGAGTCAGCTAGGCGGTGACATGTTCTTGGATTGTACACGCTCACGTTGAACCAGAACATCAGCCTCTCTTTATCAGCTGCTCGTCGCGCCTTCACCATCACAAAATACAAATGTGCAAGGACGTCGAGGTTGCTTGCAGAAGACGCATCAGGGTCGGAGAGGATATGGCCCGCGTGTATGTGTAGTGGATGTATCGGGTCTTGTTGTAGGTCAGGGAGAATCGGGACATAAAATGACGAGGCTGAAGGAACTGGAGCCATGTGAGATACATGTCTTGAAACTTTCGGCACTCGGAAGATGATCATACGTACTGTTCGTAGGCACTGCCCGAGTCAAGTGCGTTATTAGAGGCAAAAAATAAAAGTATGACCAGAACGACCAGCCAGACATTATTGTAGGCCGCTGAATAAGAGTACTTGGGTGTCGGCCTGTTTGTTGATGACGGTGACTGAATATGATGTACTACTAATTGATGTGCGGCTTCAACCGAATTTGAATACAAAAAGTTGCAAGTAGTATCGATATCATTACCAGACCATTAACTTCAACAATACACAATTGCATTGCTGGAACACAAAATCTAGATGGTTTGCAATCAACCGCTACCGTGTAACAGCGTGGAACTTGAGCACAAGTCTTGGCAGGCACATTTAAAGCTCTTGTTGAAACAGGCTGTGCCCAACTGGTCCTCTTTTGTTCTTGTCCACGATCAT
>JBBPPA010000720.1:0-17893 GCA_038091735.1 Leccinum pellstonianum
TGAGATATTCACCCACTCGGAACAGCTGCTGGGTCGGGAACAATTTTCCTGTGACTCATGCCCAAGGCTCAAAAGCAGTGCTATGTCTATTGCCCAGATTGCAGTAAAGACATTAAAAATTGTACCATATCACTACAGCATGTGAACTAGCCCCTTGACTCATACAGGTCGTTTGGCTGTCACATGCTCGAGTTGTCGCAATCGCTATGGTCCAGGATGGCCGGCCAGCACCCACTCTCATCTCCGGAGCCGTTTTATTAACCTACCCCTCTGAGCCCCCAGGCTCCAGTAGACAGCAATGTCAATATTGATATCAACATTGAAGACAGCGAAGCAGAATCAAACTCGGATGCTGCTGTTTACTCAGTCCACTCTTTCCCAAATGCGTCACAGGACTTCAGGGGCGGGAACACATTTGTAGATAATTTTGATGCGGACTTCTATGCCCTGGAGCATAGAAGTAATCTGTATTATTCTTTTACTGACTCAAGAGACTAGGAAATGGCTTCTCAAGGCTCAGTATGCTTGAAATAGACAAATTTCTGAGTGTACAACTGGTATGTCTTTCCCCTTGTAGTATTATCCATTTTAACCCACATTTGTAGGTCCAAGACCTCCCGCTTTCTTTTCCCAATACTAAGAAGCTAAGGAAACAAATTGAGATTCTGCCTTGTGGCCCACACTGGAAGTACATGGTCGTTCAGCCGGAATTCCCTACTAAAACCAAGTTGCGTCTATTTTTTTGAGATCCAATATGTCCGGACTCTAGTCCTGGCTGTCGGTGGTGCCGGACTGTGCTCCGGAGGTCAGACTAGACCGGTGATTTACAACATCGGATATCAGTGCAGAATAAAATAGCTTCATGGACTCCGAGTCCTCAACCTGCAAACCACGTGCCAGCCATGCGTGACTCAGTCGGTAAGCTTACATGCCGACGCCCATATCCATCGTCTCATTCCATTTGGTATTTTCAGCCAGAAGATCAAGCCGATCAAGAAAGGTTCCTCTTCCTGTGGATGCAGATATCCCGACACCAGTGAAAAAAACCACGAAAACCCCGCAGAAATGCAATAATACCGGCACCAGCTTGCAACAATGAAAGGTATGTATGGGTAGGGGTCTGACCTCAGATACCCCAGGGTATTATACCCACGCTTCTGTGTGAACAAGGAATCCTTCACCCGCCAATGTGATCCCACTTGGGAAGCTTTCACGCTGACCGCCAGAACATCTCTGATCATGCAAAATGAGTTCCAAACCATTTTCTGCCAGAATTATCAGTCGATCGCAAAGGCCGCATCATTGGTCAGGAAGTTCCTGATTGATTTGACTCAAGGCTCCAGACAAATACCATGCAATGATGTATCCTTGAGCATTGACAAACAGTGCAGGTGCCATTAATTCTTCCAGATCTCCAATTTCTGTTCATCCGACGGTCTCAACCAGCTTCCCATTCAGATGCTGAGTCTCCCACAAGGTGCAGGGATGATTCCTTGATGCGAGCTGCACAGAATGTCTTGAATAAGAGGACCTATTGAGCATGTATGATCTGTAGCACCACCAGAGGATCTTGAAGAAAAATAGGGAGAAGGACGGTAGCTCATTGTGTAGATTATCTACCAAACAGGGAGAGCTCATTGGTGTAGATACAAAGGAGGGGAGAGGGCAGCAGCTCGTTGGTGTAGACACTGAAGAGTGAAGGAGATTCTGAGCGATGGTGGAGCTTATCAATGTAAACACTGAAGATCAGATCTGAGTTGTGGAAAGACGGCAAAGCTGGTCAGTGTAAACACCGACGAGGCCAAGACTTGTGGACTTGCAGAGGTCAAGCTGGGTCTACAAGCTATGACCGACACGAGTATTGATACAATAGGACTAATATACATACATCTGGACTACATGTACCTACATACATTTTAAGTACCATAATGATATAATGATGTGGGTAGCAATGGAATGAGAGAAGAATGACAGTGGTGATGATATGGTGATATAATGTCCGGTCTCTAGTCCTGTGTGTTGGACAGGGCCGGTCTGTACTCCGGTCTGTGAGCGGTCGGTCGCTCAAGTTGAGTGACTTATTGTTGGACTAGAGACCAGACGCAAACCGTATTGCAGGACATTGGGGAACTTCGGGAATGTCCAACAAATCATCAAGGTGCCTCTTTTTGCACAGTTGGGATGCAGGCTGCGCGTCAGGGAAAACGGGCTGCGGGGGTTTAGGGGGGGCCTCACAGACTCCAGGCCTGTCCAACAAAAAATCAACACTAATGACGACAAGGGGATGAGGTAAGTTTACTTGGTTTTCCTCAAGAAATGCTGTAGATGACTGCTAAATGCCAGTGAGGTGGGTGCCATTGAAGTGATAAGCGAATGAAGCTTGTGTGAGAGTGGGATAACCACTAAATAGCGACTCTAGGATCACACTGGAGTCCACTGTGAGTAATCAAGAATGATATTGAGCGAACTGTTGAACAATGAGCTACTTACCTGGAGTCCACTGTAGTAACCAAGGGAAACAGAACAGAGGATTCCGAGGCTTAATTCTAGTGGCTGTAAATACTGGCAAACAACTAGCAGCCACAATCAGCCACAACTGTGGGAATAATCATCACAACTCGAAGAAAAGAAGGTAGAGAGGTGTGTAGAGCGACCATGCTCTGTTGCGGAATGGCAAATGCCAGACCTGTGTAAACCCCTCTCCCTCAAGGGTATTATCCTGAACCGACCTCCGGTGAGACCTCACCCCCCCACTCAAAGTTCCAGCAAGTCATTGGTTCCCTACTTTCTAGATATTGCCTACACCATGACCGCCTTATCGCATCGCTCTGCAAACCCTACACAGGATGATTGATTATTTAGATAAAGCTCAGTATATTTGTTGCTACCTACTTGGTACCACTGACTATGCACTAGTCTATGATAGTAGCTCATCCCCATTACCGAGAAACGTAGCAAGCATATTGCTTATTTGCACTTTGTACACGAATCTCACTCAAACAGAAAAGTCAATATATTCTTCATCAACAGAAATGAGAATTCCACTGATATGTTTACCAACAATTTGGGACAGATCAAATTTGAGAGCAATAGTGTTCCACTCTGCCATTTGCAGGTCTGCTTGTCAATCCACAACTCCAAGCACTGTATCATGATCCTGAGAGTCTTTGCCCACATTTCAAGTTGGGAATAGACCTAATTTTCACCTCATGCAGCACCCCAATTACAATCCGCTGCTGTCCCCCTTGAGCTAGCAGGGCACTGTATATCCTTGCTCATTTGATTTGTTTGTCACTTTTGCATCTGCTGATGTAATACTCTCCCACACCTCCTTCAAAATATTGTAGAAGATTGCATAGTTGATTATGGGGTGCTTGTCCTTCTCATTCTCTGGAAAGTACAAAACTTCTAACCAATCTTTGCATTTGGAAAAGTATAGAGAGACAGAATCAGACAATGAAACAGCAGGGATATTGCATTTCCACTGATAAATATCAATTGGGCCATTGTGATATGTTCCAGGAGTGGCACAAACTAATGCAGGTGACAGTCCTGTATTGAATGTGTGAACTGGATTGGCTGTCTAACTACAGTGTCATTGATGTTATCATCTTCACCTATGAATCATCATCATGGTCACTGTCATTGTGTCATTGTCGTTGTCGAGGTTGTGGTATCTCAGTATCATAGTTTTGTTGTCCTTGGAAGGGTTCTACCATTTGTTGTACAGGGGGAAGGAGTAACACATGTGCTACACTTGGCTGCTACTTGGTGTACAGTAGCACCAGAGTTACAGTGATTGGAAGTTCGAGCCTGTTTTTTTATATTTGATTGTCGATAATCATAGAAGGGTCCATTCATATTCACACATGTCAGCCAAAACAGCCCGATTCTAAAATGATTTGAGGTCATGGCAGAACATGTGAGACATTTCGCCATCTAGACCCTCTTGGGTAACCCCAGTCCCCTAAAAGAGCCACAATCATCATGTGATCACAAGCAACAGCAACACCATGAAAGAATGACTTGGGCCAAAGTAGCTTGTTTGAATGACTGTTTCAGTTCAAAATAGCTGTATACATGTCAGAAGGTAATGATCGAGAGTTTGAAGGGCTGAGGGCCAAGAATGACATCAGGCTTTCAGATACCTTCAATTCAAAATTGGAGTGCTAATCCCATATGTTCATTCAAGATTGACCATTGGCATTGAGAAGATAGGCTAATTTGACAATCAATGATCTTCCTGCAATACACCAATATCTTGTTTTACCAAGTTGAGAAAGTCTGGTATTAACTTCTCACAGTGAAACCTGGAGATGGTGGTCGGGTCTGCCAATCTTTGTACAATTTAAAGTCTTTGAGTTATTGCATGGTAATCCCTATCATAAGTGGTTGCCTGCCAAGAAATTACGAGTGGGAGACTTGGCCTAGGTCTGCAAAGTCCATGTTGTCCAATACAAGAGTCTTTAGGTAACCACTTCTAGGCAGCTAATAGCCACTTTTTATATGGGAAGTCCTATGCAACATAATGTTCTCCCAAAATCAAATTTAGACTATTTGAATTCATTTTATATGGGACCATGGCAGTGACAAGCCCAGGTAGGAAGCGCAAGTGTGATTCATTTCTTATTCAATATGGAATAGATTTGACTCTTCTTTGCAGGACCTGTGCAGTATGCAAAGTTGGCATCTAAGCATGTCCACAGCTTGCCGAAATGTACCAGCATGATACAGCCTGTTGGCAAAGAAGAGAATGCAACAAATAGGCAGCGGGTCGAGATTCTCAACTGGTTTAATGCCAATAGTAAGAACCAGACAATGACCATGAATCATTTTAAAGAACTCTACCTCCACCTCTGTCTTATTCAGCCACGGATCTCCAAGTGGCTGCTTGAAGGAGCTTAAACCTCGTGCATTAGGGCAAAACTGGAGAACAACTTGGATTTTATTCTCAGAACAACACGAAGGCTTGGATGATGAGAATGCTACATCAAGAATGGCTGCCGCATTAAGAAGAACAGACTTCCGGAACTGTAAGCTCAGCCATCCAAGGTGGGAGCACATCCAGAAGCAAAGGCAAAGGGGTAAAATTCAGATGGGAAGATTGTGAAGGAGAAACTGTCCGAGAGAGGGTGAATATAAATCTTACTCAACATAATTTACTTCAGATCTGTGAGGATTGCCAGAAACGTGGCCTAGAATGCTTATGGGAATCTCAAAACCTCTCAGAACCCAACACATGTATGCAAGGCATGCCATTTAAGAACCATTGCCAGGTCGAATGTATGTAAATATGTTATGTTATGTGTTGGGAAGCCCGGAAGAGCCAGAAGGAATACTGCCAGCCCAGTACATGCTTCCATCATCCCATTAATGTAATAAATGTGTAATGTTGATGACTGCGCAAAGGAGATACTCGAATCCAGGAAGCTGGTTTGGGAGACAAGACGAGTCTTGTAGCGATCACCTGATGAGCATGCTGTTTGCGTGCAAACACCTACTTGTAACCGATGACAGGGCGATCTGTATGAGCATTCACCTCATCGAGAGCAGCCTGATACACAGCACAGAGTCGCCAGAAGCAGCATCAGGATGAGGGCGACGATTGATGGCCTTGACTTTGTCCTTGTCCAGATCAGTCTCGAATCATGAGGAAGTGGGAATATACAGCGGCAGGGAATAGGGGAGGGAGAGGTTGGTGAAAAGCAGAACACGGCATGAACTGATAAAGCGCAATAAGCTTGTGGGGGTGGGAGGGACTTGTAGGTCACACTGCAGTCCACTGTGAGTAACCAAGAATGATATTGACCAAACAACAACGAGCTACTGACTTGGAGTCCACTGTGAGTAACCACGGGAAACAGAACAGAGGACTCCGAGGCTTATGTTCAGTGGCTGTAAATACTGGAAAACAACTGGCTAGGTTATCGACCATGGGGAATCCAATGGTAATGGTTATAACATGTCGAGAGGATAGATTCTAGCAATGCTCAAGGACTTACATTGTATGGAACAAGGTTGAGGTTGAGAGGGATGTTGTGGTTATAGAAGAAGATACAATAAACTCCTATTCAAACTCAGACACTGCTGAGCTTTCTTATATAATACAAGCATGTGAACTATTTATTATATTGTGCTCGTATTTCAACATGTTGTTTGGCAGAATCACGCTTGGACATTCAAGTATTATAGTATTGGTGTTACTTAACAAAAAAGGAAGTTGGGCTGGCGCCCAAACTCATGGTCCAGGATTACTCGAAGAGCTTTGTCTATCAGGCAAGGTATAAAGTTACACTGGGTTTAAATTCTCATGTGATTTAACAAACACACTCAAACACTATGTACCTTGCACACCTCAGACTGTAGGACAGAAGGATGAACGCTGTACATGCTTCCATCATCCCATTAATATAATAAATGTGTAACGTTGATCATTATGTACAGAAATACACCAAGATCTATTAAAACATGTCTGTATACAAGATACTTTGAAAGAGCAGGCGATGCGCATTAGATATTTCTTCATTTGGACAGACATACTACATGGATCTCTTGCAAGTGCCATTGAAAAAATTCCAGCTCGATGGAGCATCCCATCGGCAATCTCAAGTATGATATCCGCCAGCCCTCAAATTACTCAAGTTGGTCAATTTTGCTAATGAAGGTGTCCGACATCCACGAATCAATGTAGCTATGGTTCCCCCCTGTACACGCCTCTTAGAGGGAGGAGAAGGAAGTGACTACTACTTTGTGGTTGAACAAGGGGGACTTGCCATGATTCATGGATGCTCCACTGGCAGGAGCCCCAGGCTCGGGCAACAAAGTCAATGAAGATAAACAGCATATGTTGCCCACTGCCACTGGCTACTATACTTCAGTGATAAGCACAGAAAGCTTGTGGGGGGTGGGATAACAACTGACTCTGTGTACTACAGTGTGATGTCTATTTATTCTGTGAACATTCCTGAAAAACAGTGTTGATTTCTTTCACACTTGTCCAGTGAATTATCAACTGAGCTGATATTGGTTTCCTTTTGTAGGGTTGATAGCATATATAAAGAACCTTGGAAAATGTTATCATGAACTATCTCACAGCAAAATCAGGGTCTTCTGATGATATCACAGAATCAAAACCAAAACCACAAAGAGGATACAATGCCCGCCGCTTTCAGGAAGATACTGTGAATAACCACAGATTCCCATCATGGTGAAATGTCAATTCAGGGGGATTCCAGGCAACAGCAAAGAATTGATAGGCTTACTGTGTGCAGGCAGTACATGAGGGGAGGAAGGGACAGACAGTGCAGAAATGTATCCGTCATCAGAGATGACCATCTTAGTATGTCCACTAGCTTGATCTGCAACGGCCAATCCCTTTACACTTTGCATATGCTGTACTGCATTTTTCAACTGCAAGAGGTGGTAATTGGCACAGGCCATGTTATGGTTCATATGCCTTTCCTCAACGACGACTAACTGAGCCTTTAGAACATCACGCTGAGCATGAACAGTACTAATAATTAAATTAACAACTCGGCCTCTTGTGTGCTGCTGGGATATTGAGGGTTATCCTAATTACCCTATCCTTACTATTATTAGGGTAGAGCATGGTTATGGGTTACAGATGCAGGTACATGCCAGGTACAGATACAGATTTGGATGCTGTGCACCTGCATCTGACCCGTACCCCTCTGCAGGGTTGTATCAAATGTATGGACAGAATATAACTACTTATGACTGACATAAAAATGACAGTCCATGTTGTTTTAAAACCTTAACAAACGAAGCCGTAGAACACTCTCACTCCCTAATAAACCCAATCCAAACTACCAGATCCATTTACCATGCTCCCACAGCCAACTGTCAGGCGCGCGAGCGTTGTTGATCTCTTGAAGAGCCCAGGCCCGAAAACGACAGTAATGCCTCAGTAATGGCTGAAGCTGAATTGAGTTCATACTTCATCATATACATTGACTATCTTATCAGCCTAATTAGTATATCATACATAGCCCAGCTACAAAAGAAATGGGTCTCACTAGTGTATGCCTTCTTAGATAACCAAGGTTCATGACCCATCAGATGGGCCCATGAATTCAGGTGTTTGATGTGTGGTTGTAAGGTGATCATGCATCGTTTCTTGACAAGAAAGATGTACGGTCAACTGGTAATCTGAGAAAACATGTCAAATTGTGCTGGGGAACTGAGGTATTAGCAGCTGCTGACAGTGCAAAGACCACAGTCGTCAATACATACCTACGAAACGAATCAATCACCACTGCATTGAACGAAAAGGCAAAGGTCAAATTACTTACGCCAACTGACAACATGTTGCAGCTGAAACTGTTGATTGAAGGGCCGAGATTGTGCGATGAGTTTCAGAAATCCTGCACCTATTTACAATTGTTGAGGTGTATCCTTGCTTAAAAAAGGAGTCCAACTTGTAGAAATTGCACCAAAAATTCTCTCGCATGTACTACTTACTAGTAGTCGGCCATAATTCAGGCTTGACCACATTTGCAGTGCATTGACAGTCTGCTGTCCATTTGACGCCGTTCGACCCGGTTTGTTGGGTTTATTTGAATGCACATCACCACATTGGGGTAAAACAAAATCTTGCTGGACCAAAGGTCTGGAAAATGGGAGGCAAACAAGCTGGCCTACCACACCTTTTGCGACCTCAAGAACGTACCGGAGGAACAGCATGCACCAGCCTCCGAACCCATGGTGTAGTATGAGCACCCAATAAGCGAACTATATTCATGCTGAGAAATGACTACATAGATGCATGAGTACGGACAGAAGTATCCAACTCTCATAGTGGCACGACAAAAGAGTCAACCTTCCTTCTACACAATTAACTCCCTTGCTGTGCACAATTTGGCATCAAAAATATGGAGCTCCAACTGCCAAGCCCCTGGTCTGAGATGATAGCAATGACAGATGAAGAATATGTTTGTATTCATGAATTCATAGAACAAAAAAAAATCTTATTCCACTTGATGTCACATTGAATGGTGACTCTAATCTGAACCCAAACATTGGAGTCCGAGTGCCTGGCCAATTGTTGATTATTACTTAATAATAATGAACCACTTTCCATACTTACAAGGGTGACTTGGGGGCATTAGAAATTTCCAGCACAAGGAACTCATGCTGGTAGTTACTACAGAGCATCTTGTAGTGGCGGATGGCATAGAGGCATAGCATTCTTGCTTCATCTATGCCCTGCAAACATATTTTTTCTTAAATACATTTAATTATTTTCATGGCATTACCCGGGCCACCCCACCTGTGGGTAGATTTACGCCCATATGGTGACTCACTTCCTCTGCAACTATCCTCCCCTATTCCAGATAAGGCTTTATATTTTTCATTCAATTAACTCTAAGATTGATGTAACTTTCAGATGAAGATGGTGGAAACCGCTGACTGGCAAGAGCAAGGGAGAACAGATACTGATGAGAAATCAATTCAGGCAGTGAAGGTGTTCTTGGGCAATAACTGGGATAAATGGATTGGGAATGACGCTGGTAGTGATGAGGGGGTAGTATAATTAATTAGTGACAATGACAGCTGCAAGGATTTGAATTACCACTGGCATGTTGAGCACCTAATAGTGGGTGTTTCATCATTGTCCTGTGTCTGTGTCTCCTTGTCATATGCAGTGCAGTTGTCCCTGCTTTGATTATTACAAGGCTGTTCTGGCCAGGCTTGCAGAGATGGAGGTAATTGAAGTAAATGAAAAGATGAAGGAGTAAAGCAAGGGACTTTGGCTATAAGCTCAAGAGGTCAAAGCTGGGTCTACCAGCTATGACTGACTCAAGTATTTATACAAGCGGACTATCTACATACATGCGGACTACATGAGGTATTACATATATACATTCTGAATGACCTCAGGCTACATAATGATGTAAAGGAGTGAGTAATAATGTAATGATAGTGGGGACATAGTAATGTAGTGACGTCGAGGATGAGGGCTAAGGGTAGGTCACCTGACCTTAGTCCGAGTCTCGATATATCCGGACTCTAGTCCTGGCTGTCGGTGATGCCAGATTGCGGTTGGACTGTGTTTCGAACTGAGATCGGTCGGTCGGTAACAGTGATTTACAACAATTCTGTATCCAGTCAGGTACATCGGATTAACAATTACGCTCGTTCTAAAGTATGTGCTGACCTAACAGGGTAGGGGAATATACAGTTACTCGTGGCAAAGTGTTGCTGCCATGTCCTCTCGAATGAGGTCGTAGCCTTCACAAAGTGAATGAGTTTGTGGTTGGATGTACAGTTCCCCAATAAAATTTGCAAGGTGTTTGTAATCACCTGATGGTCACCTACTCAAGGGGTCTTGTTTATCCTCTGATGTGAGGGTTCTCCTTTAAGTCTGGGATCTAACTATAACACAGTGAGTAGAAGTAAAGTGTTGTCACAGTGTACTGCTGATGAGTGAGATGGGATAGTAGAAACAAGTCTTGTTCTTATGAAGGCAAACTCTATCCAAAAAGGACTACTAGTATGACATCTCAACAAGGGACAGAGACCAGGGAGGAGAATGTCTAGGTTAGAGGGAATCCAACCAGAACAAGACCAGTCTAGTATGTTCAGTTGCTGTATTCAAGTATTTAAACTAATGATGGCAGGTGTGCACAGACCAGCTTAGGGCTGGCCTGGATAAGCTGTGCTAAATAATATGGTAAGTGTCCAATGAGTGGTACAAGAATAAAGGTACAGGTTACATAATTCTAACTAAGCAAGTGAAAGATGAGGAAATTGGTCACATGATGATGACTAAGCAGGTCATGTGACTTCAGAAAGTCCAAAATGAAGAGGTTGGTAATAGTTTCCCTATTGGTTTGGGGATGATAAGCGGTAGAGAGGGAGAGGTTGTATTTAAGGACCTTTCCAAGTTCTCTAGCAAAGGAAAAGGCAAATTTTTGCAGGCCATGATTTGAGATGATCTTGTCATATAGTCCAAAGCATTTATAGACTTTGTGAAAGAAACAGGTTGCTATCCCTTTGATAGTGATAGTTTTCTTGGTAGGACAGAGAATTACCCCCTTCATAAGCCCTAGTGTAGCCAAAATACATGACTGTCAGTTCATAAGTTCCAAGCGGTGTAACAAAAGCACCCTTTCATTCGTCGCCATTCTTCATCTGGGCATTGTTGTATCGCCACCACAAATCAAGCATGGTGAACATGTCGGCTCTCTTAAGCTGATCAATCAGCAAGGGAATGAGTGGCAATTTATTCTTTATTGCCTTCCTTTAAATACTGGTAGTCCATGACCAGCTATTTCTTGCCATCCTTCTTGGAAATGAAGAAAACCGGAGAAGTCTGTAGGGACTTAGAGGGGTGGATATATTCCTTCTTTTCTCCATCTCCAATAAGGCGTATGCTTCCACTTTGCTACTGAGTTGAGATCAAAGCATTGCTGCCTTGTCTCTTTTGTCACCCTTCCTTGTGATCGCAAACAGATTGAGGTGGGTGAACCATAATATGAATTTGGCCTGGTCACAGTCCCATGCTCCGGGATTGGCGACTTCTTTGCCGTAAAGGCAAACTGATCGAGCTTGGTTTCGAAGTGATTTTAAACTTCTTCCTAGGATGCCGCAGGGCAATGTTGAATGTAGAGTTCATGAAATAATTAGGATGCCATGATGGATCCTAAGGATATTGTTGAAGAGGCGGGGGAATTCTTAGATATGTTAGATGATCCCGGATGATGAATACCGGTAGCCCGGGATGGTCAGAGGGGTACTCACGAAGAGACCGTGCACTCCGGAGTAAGACCTGTAAAAGGAAACAAAGGGTCAGACGTCACAAGTGTCTGCATGTGTCGATAGGAAGAGCCCGGAAAGATGGATTTGATCTTTTCTCCAAGATCTAGCCTGACAATTTTGGAGGTAATAACCCATGTGCATCACAGGTATCACATGCACCTGAAACCAATATGCTCAGTTTAAAGTGTGTACTGACCCACTATGCACGGGGTAGGGTTTGATACTATTTCCGGCAGAATGGCAGTATCCTCTCAAATGAGATCTAAGCTCATTCAAAGCAAACCAGATTGAGGGTCATACTAATCCAACACAGTGTCTTTAGTCCGAGTTGCTATCTCAGGATTGATCATGCAATCAATGGTTCTTAACTGAGCAAGAAATTTCCTTAACTCTGGGATCCAACTATGTGTGTGACAAGATGCGGCAGTGTACGGCGATGATAACGATGAAGCCCTGAATTTGTGTATGGGCAGCTTTGACCTAATGGAGTAAACTGAAATCAGTGGACTATCAGACTACCACTTGGGGGCTGACACCAACACTTGGAAGCACAAAAAGATGAAGGAAGGTGCAAAGGACTTGGTTTTGGTATGTCTGGTCTCTAGGTCCAGTATGTTGGTGAGGCCAGTCTCTGCTCTGGACTGTAAGTGGTCGGTTGGTCTAGACCAGTGATTTACAACAACTGTGATCAAAGCAAGCAGTCTTGTTGCCAATACAGTGGAAATCAAAGGTAACCTAAAGGCCACCTCAGTCCATTTGCTTCCTCTTCTTCAACGGACAACTGAAATCTTTGTAACTTGAACATGAATGATGCAGTCCATCTAACATGATGTCAAAGATGTGTGACTGACTAGAGAATAAGATTCTGAACTGATGTGCACCCAGTTTCACGAGGTTGGTGAGGAAGTCACTTGCCCTTTCTCGGGCATGTTTGATGACCATATTTATAGTGGCCAGCTTTGGATATGCGGAAAATATACCATACAATGTGAAGTAATTCATACTTGCAGTGGTGGGAGAGTAGTAGATAATGGCAGACAATGAGTTCCTAGTTTCGGACTCGATGACATCGACCTTACAGTGGTAACCAGCAATGAACAACTTAAGATAGAAGGTCATGTTAATAAAAAGAGTGATAGTCATGTAGTTCTGGTTGAGGAGGAATTTGCACATGGCTGTTTTGCACCTGTTGTACTCCATAAAATGGCATACTTGTGTGGTTGGATTTCTATGTGGCCAGCCCTGCATATTGTAAGAATTAAATACTTGCTGAAATCATCAAGAATTTCATCCGGAAGCCTGGTAAGGATGAGATTCCAAATAAAAGTACAGAGAATGAACTAAGAATAAGAGTATTGCGAGAGTGTATGTGAGAGATGGAAAAATCAGTTGAAGACCTTGAGCGAAAGCTCCAGGTTTATATATAGTATAGGGATGTTTGTATCAGTGTATCTATATCTCCTAAAAAATGGAAAGAAAGATAAAACTCTATAGAAGGTTGAAGAAGGATGACAAAGTCATGAGGAGTCATCTGTAGTAAGATACTGTTATTATCCAATGGTGTTAAAGCCTTATCTATGTGACAAGTAACATGAACAGCATAAGTAAAAATAAGAAATATGAGTGATAAGTGAGTCATATCTGTGAGTCATAATGATGAGTCACAATTGAGTTACAATGTATCACAGCATGTATCACGTCAGGAATCATGGTATGGATGTCGAAACCAATCCATGATTCTCAATACTTGGCTGCAAAGTAGAGTTTGATACTGGAGACACTGGGGATTCTTGTGTTTTACAGCTGTAGCAGAAGTGATGAAGTCCAAACAGAGGTCAGCATTGGAACCAGGGGAATAGCCAACATTTTTTAGTGAGAACTGGCAAAGAAACTCCATCTGAGAGGAAGGAAATGTGCTGGCAGCAAGCAGATTGCACAGTCTAGGGTGATGATTAACTTGCAAAACAACTCTGCTGAAAATGTCCCTTTGATTAGGAGCTATTGCTGCAGGGTGGCTAGAAGAAAGATGTTTGGACTTTGGCAGCACCTGATTTAGAGGCAGCCACTGTGGCTCACAGCCTGCTCTAGCACAGCAGTTTGGTGGACAATTTTTGGGTGCAAAATTATTTGCTAAGTACAGGACTGGGTTTTCCACAAGCCGGCAGGGGGCACACTGCAGCCAACACCTGGAAAACCAAGGCATCGAGAAGCAGCCCCTGTGGCCATTGGCTCAGCCAGGCCAAATGTTCTCTGTCCAGCAGGTTTGCACTCAGTTTCAATGTGGTTCGGAGCCATATGAGCTATGGAAGGTGGATTTGTTATGTAAGCAATTAAAGATTGCACTTTGTTGATGTGCTATCCCAGAGTGAAAGTGATGATTCAATTACTACTAGTGGATGGTACAATGATTCTGCTATTGCATGCCAGTGTGATACAGCTTGCACAGTTCAGTTGCTTGCTCAGGTGAGAGATTCATTGAAGCAATGCTCATAAATCCATTGAATGGCATATTTGTGAGCATTCTGACAGATATACATACAACTGAGCTCAAGGAGCTGGATAATGGTGTCAAAAGGCATCTTTGCCATATCAGGCCTCCACCTGAATGAGGGCATAACTTTTAATGGTCATTTCTTAGACATCCAAAATTGTTGTAGAATTCAGTTGAACTGGTGGAGGCATCAAGACTCAAACCCTTGGACCGCAGGACATTGTGAATGAGTGCCTACGTTGTGAGGGACGATCTGTGTTGAACATGGCAGGTAAGCCATATCATCTCCGTCTTTCACCCTCACTTCTAAGTACCTTCTAGGGTTGGGGCAGGAGTCTCATCAAATGTTAGCTGTGTTCCAGGATAACTATGATGCAATGGATTTCCAGCCCGCTGATGACACTGGACCCTGTGCAGTTGAAGACCTGCCAGATGCACTGATTCGAGGCAATGAATCATTCATGGCAGCTGTGAATGATGCTATAGGTAAACCATAAGCTACTGTGTATTGTGACATTAAATCTCTGTTCACCATCACCTCATTCTGTGCCGTTGGTGCAAATATAAAGATGGGCAAACATGGTGCCAGCATCAATCCTGCTTCCATGCTAACTGTAGAAACCGTAGACTACCTCACCAGGTATCAGCATTGAGGGTTTATAGAACATAATGGTAAGAGAACAAGATATTATTAGAACTCAGATGCTGGGTCTGAATTTTATATACGACAAGTGAAGATTATGTAATCTACTACATACTAAGTTGTTATGTGTTATGTATATCATTATGAAGTGTGAGAGCTACTTATCAATGCTCATTCAACACTTCCCCATACTTTGCTGCCACACAAATAGTATGTAGTAATGAGCACTTATATTTGTGCTTCCTCATGGAAGACTAATCCAACATCCTTTCGAAATGTATTGAGCTTAATATGACCAAGGTTCTTTGTGAGCATATTGGCTGGGTTAGTTAATACCTCCTTCAACAAAGAATAATTCAACTATTTTCTTATGCACGAAATCCCTGATAGCATGCCATTTGATGTCAACATCCTTGCTCCGTTTCTCAGTAACAGGATTTGATGCCATAAAAATGAATCCTTCACTTTCATTATAAAAAATATAGCTAATCCTCGACTTAGCTATTCAACTTCTGCTTTGCTATCTGATGAAGCAGGTGAACCGGGTGAACCGGGGAGATTGCCAGGAATTTGACGAGAAGGTCCTGGTTGGAGCTGCTATTTCCTAGGTGCATGCGGCATTTATGTAGGAGGTCTGGGTGATGGAGTTCGCGGAGGTGGAGTTGATGGTGCAACTTCTTCATCAGTCAGATTTTCAGGTACATTTATGTTCCCTGGTTCTTTTAACTGATTAGTAGGCGCTTTTATAGCTGCTGATTTGTTTATAGTGTTTGAATACTTTGGAAAGTGTGTTTCATTGAACAACGCATGTGGTGATGTAAAGATTACATTGTTGGGGAATCACATAAATATGCAGTTTATGCCTGCAATCACTTTATTAGGGGCAACACTCAGATACACCATAAGCTTTGATTTAGGGGTGAGCTTGTCCTTTCAAGTTTCAGCGGGTATGAATACATATACCGCACATCCAAATACTTGGAGATGTGTGATGCTAGATGTTGCTTCATCATCCATCTATTATTGCTTACTGTACACATAGCCCCCTGCAGCTTCTGACTCATCCCTTACTGTGGATGACTCCTCTCTTCCATGTGATTCCATTGCCTTCCATTGCTTCCATCTCGTAGTATTTAAGACTCGCCTCCTTGTTTTTGTATCTCCTTAAGCTAGAGCTACTTGGAATATCACCCTGTTCTCAGCATCTGATCAAGTCCCTCGTCCCTCAGTACTTTCAAGCTTCAGCCCTCTCAGGTGTATCCTTAGTCTCAGAGTCTTCGAGTGTAACCAAGCATTATGTTTGCTCGACTACTCCTTTGTCCTTAGTCTTAGCATTGCTCCAAGTCTACATCCAACCCTACCTGGGCCAGCTGTAACACCGCGGAAGAGTGTGGATAGAGCATCAGCATCATTTCATAATAAATTCAACTTGGAGCCTCTGGGTTGGTGGAAAGGATCTTTTTTAGGCAGTTGACGGTTCAACAAGGGTTGCACAGAGAAAATGCTTTTCATGGTCGAGATCGGGATTGAGAAATTTTGATAGTGATTGAGACTCCGCACTTGAGGCTTCATGTACTTACCATTACTAAACTTTGTCCATGAAGGCCACAGGTTCATAAGTACATAATGCTAGTATCAGACTAAATATGTATTCAGTAGTTCAGTGAGATATGCATGAAATACTCTTCTGAGCATGTTGATCATTGTCCTCTGCTTGGAAACCTTGTCTATCCTTAACTACAGACTTTCAACCTTGTTGATGAAGTAGTGGTCTGCCACATATTGCAAGCATCAAGACTCGACAGGACAGTCTGCTAAGTCTAGTAATATGGCTCAGGTTCTATCTCAATCGAGAGACTACTTACAAGGATCTGGTTCTCAGATGAGAGCCTTTGCTGGCTCGATCTTGCTCTCAGGGGCATGTGACTTTTGCGCTTAGCGGTAGCTATATCAGAGGTAGTATAGATTTATACCTTTAATCTGAGCTAATACTTACGTCAATCAGTTAAGATCTAACTGAGATATGACTGTTTTCAAGTTATACATGATTGGATTACTTAATCTCATGGATTGACACATTACCAGGCCCATACATGAGCCAAAAAACACCAAATAAATTCGAGAAAATGTTGAAAAATTACCAAAAAATTACCAAAAATAGTATAGTACATAGGGGGTGGCTATACACCAGTTGCAGCCAGTCTTTACCAGTTGCCAAAATTTCATCAAATCAGACAACTGGCAACTGGACTGCTGGCAATCAGAGGCAACCCACAACTGCAGTCCAGTTGAATCATTTGTGGTTGAGTCCAGTTGCCAGTTGTGCAACTGGACTTTAAAACACTAATGGTAGCACATGCCCTTGACATGAGTAATCTGCAGAGATGCACAATTCCTGACAATGTGTTAGATTTGTCCAGTTGTCAGTTGCTCAACTGGACTTTAAAATACTAATAGTAGCACATGCCCTTGACGTAATGTGCAGAGATGTGCAATTCCCAACAATGTGTTAGATTTTGGTCCCAAAAAAAATGAACACTTACCATCCAGACAAATTCCAACATGTTTGCCCTATGTGATCAAATAAAAGGGTCCAGGCGCATCAGCTGGTGAGATGTCAAAAAAAACCCTTCACACTTCTCCTGATAGTGTCCATTGGGTCCACTTCTGCCTGGGATGGAAGAATCAACAGGCCCAAGGGGATTAACAACAGGAGCTGACTACCATGAAGGAGTGGCAATGGAGGTGGCAAAACATGCATTGGACAGACTGAGTAAAGTGAGCAAGAGTTTGAAGGGGTCAATGGTAGAGTGAGCCGGGAGGAGAGCAATCAGTCTGTTATGGTTTTCTTGATAAAGTGTTGGATTAGGTCCATAGCCACCTTGTTGATGGACACCAAATGTGTCTTGAGGCACAAGACACTTATCTATAGCCTCATCTGGAACAATTCATTATGAGCCAGCCTTCAAGGATTTTGT
>JBBPPA010000721.1:0-17893 GCA_038091735.1 Leccinum pellstonianum
CACGCAGGCATCGTGAACGTGGTCAAAGACGCAGTACAGAAGCTTCTCAGACCTATCTACATGGTACTTGGCTTGCATCCTTCCCTTTCTACGCCTCGCGTCATACAATGGTCTAGGTGATCGGCGGACTCCATCTAGCAGGTCCGGAGCTCGTCCCTCGTATCCCCGATACAGTCAACTTTTTGGCGAACGAACTGCGGCCCGCGCCGGCGTACATACTGCCAATGCACTGCTCCGGGTTTCAATCCAAGATTGCTTTGGAACGTGCGTTTGGAGCAGGCTGTGTCCCGGCAGGCGTTGGTATCAAAGTGGAAATTTGCGGGGATCGTGAGGCAGACGAAAGATTACTGCCTGCCGTGTTCGGGTAACAGCGAGTGGGTGACTTGTACATGCAAATAGTTTGAATCCTAAAAAGTCCGAAGTGTTACCAAAGTCAATGAAGAATGAATGAACTAGTATTCCTAACTGATACAGCTGTTGTTCTTTTTACAACCACTGAGTTTGGTACAATGAGAAAGACACATGGTACAGTTGTATCGCTTTATCCCAGCTTGACAGCATAGTAATGGATAAGGACACGGATGTCCTCCATAATTCCAATAAGCCTGAGGTCTGCATCCTGCTGAGATGAGGGTTGAACAAGGCAATATTATCATCTTCTAAGTCATGTTTCTAAGAATTATTGCTCTCTAACACCCGAGGCACAGACAGTTAAATTACCCAAATATATTGGGTACTTATTCAAGTACATTTGGTTCCTAGATTAATTACTATTTAGTTATACAATCCTTTTCAATCATATGATAACTATATGAGAGAGATAATTTCTATATCATATTTAATATCTGATAAGGAGTATTACTTATCACATATTTTGAATATATCAGGTAGTGTTCGGGTGACTGTACATGCAAATAGTCAGATACAACACAAACAAATACATTGTCATCTATTGAGACCCCAAGGGTAAACTCATAGATCATCGCCACTAGAGTACTCAGGCTGTCGAGGATGAACTTCCAAATGTCATTTCAGAAGTTGGCATTGTGGGCAGCCTGGTTGCCAGCTAAATGTTCTTCATTTGTGAAACATAGATAAGATATGGCATCCTTGGAGAATGCAGAGAGGTCCAAAGGGATGAGGTTCAACTCACTTTTGATGGTGCTTGTGATCAATGGCATGCAGTGGGACCCTTCGTTCCATAGTATAGTTGACAATTTGAAATTGTACCATCCATCAAATCCAAGCGCTGAGGTGACTTTGTCCCATGCAGTGTCCAAATTAAAGTGCTGCACTTTGATGGGCATGCCAGTGATAGTGAGGTTTACCTGTAAAGCAATGATGAATATTAGTACAGAGCATGCTGAATAAGAATACAAACCAAGTGAAGTACTAGTACAAAGCCTAGATGTGGGAATTGAGAGAAAGACTTCACTGCCTCTTCATGGTGTCTCACTGTCTCTGCTTCATTTCTTGCAAACCACTCTTCACATCTTGCAAGGATTGCATCTTAAAAAGCCAATGTTAAGTCAATGAAGAATGAATGAACTACTAACCAATATGGCCACTGTTCTTTATGCAATCTTCATAAGCCTGAGGTGTGCATCCTGCTGAGAATCCTGAGATGAGGGTTGAACAAGGCATATCATATTCTGAGTCATGTTAGGGTTGTTGCTCTCCAACACCTGAGGCACAGATAGATAAGTCACCCAAATAGATTGGGTAGTTAGTACATCTGGTTCCCAGATTGATTACTATTTAGTTGTACAATACTTTTAATCATATAATAACTATGAGAAATATAATTTCTATATCATAATTAATACCTGATAAAGAGTATTACTTATTGCATATTTTGAATATATCAGGCAATAGTATTATAAACAACCCAGTTCATATTTTAAATATGTATATATAGCATATGTTCACACCACATATTGGGAATAGATAGCTCTGATTGGCTGTTATATCAAAACATATTCAAAAATAAATTGTAAAACAAACCCATCAAACATTTTTATTTATTTGTATTGGTCCCACTCACTTTTCACTCCTACCTTAAATACTTAAACTGGTCCTGGTTAGCCACCACTGCAATGAATTCAAGTTGGCATGCCGAGCTCTAATACCTGAGGCAGAGACATATTAAGTACTTATTCAAGTACTTATCCCTGGGTTGCTCAATATTTAGTTGTAAAATACATGCCAAATATTCAAGATAAAATGTTGCAATATAAGACAATAACTATTTCATTAAAAGATCTCATACATATGTCATATACTACTTGCCTTGGATAAGCTTACTACAAAATGTTGTCATTTCATTTTGGGGTTTATTTGATACTTTATTTTTGAATATGTCTTTATATGGCAACCAATCAGAATTGTCCATTTCCAATGTGTTGTGCAAAAATATGCTATATATATATTTAGAATATGATCTGGACCCATATTTGCAATAATATTGCCTAATATATTTAGAATGTGTATGAGAAATTCATATTTTTATCAGATATTAAATGTGATATAGCTTCATGTTTAAAACTTGTCCAATCAGATATAATAGACAATCATATCTTCATATTTCAAATATGTATATAGCAATAATAGCATATGTTCACATATACAAGGATGGCTCACTGGAAGCCTTTTTCTCCCTCTAAGTCATCCGAGTCCTTGCTCATTGCCAGTGAAAACATTGTTCCCTAAACTCTTCACTGTTAACAAAATGAATATCCATCTTTCAAACGGCTTTTTGTGTGGTCAGTATTTGGTAATAAACACTTGCATTGCATTTGATGCCTGTGATACTGCACATTGGGAATTAACAGCTCTGACTGGCTGTCATACCAAAACATTTTGATTTATTTATATTCTACAAATGGAATAATAACATTTTTGGTAAGCTTATTTAAAGCATCTATGCACGTGAAGTGGAGCAACTGGATAGATTTCTAGAGGGAGCCAATGGTCATTTCCCCACAAAGCATGATTGTTGCATGTGAAAATCAAGTTACCAAAAGAAAAGGTTTAGTTTTCCTCTGAAGACCAAGCTCTTGAATTCAAGGTCAGTGGGATATATCATCACAACTTGTATTTATTAATGGAATATGTTATTGTTTCATATCATTTTATTTTATCTTAAATATTTGATATGTATGCCTAAACAGACATATCAAATTTCCTCGGTTCAATTGGTTGAAAAATAAATACAGGGTTTATTTAGTTAGCATATTGAGTTATGCCACTCCAGGTGTAGTAAAAAGTACTGTTATAAATTGAAATTGTTATAAAATTATAAGACTTACTGTATAGATCTGCCTTTAGCATCTCTTGGATAATCACCCACTCGTTTTCCAGACTGTAGGCATGGTTGATGGTGGTGTGACATCATTGCTTCAGCAGATATGATTGGTCATGTGAAGGAAGCACCTAACCTTGGAGTCTCCCCTGAGGCCATGGACTTGGATGCCAGTGATCTGCTGTCCTCTTCACAGACTGATGTACTACGTCCACATCCATTCTCCATCACACAACTGCCCCAGACTGTCCAAAAGTGGAAAGCCCTTTGGAATCCAGCTAACCCACCAAAGTGTGCTGTAAGTAGTAGACTAACAATGATTGTCAACTTCCTTGCATTCTTGTGTAGAATGCTAGCCTGAGACCATCTGGGCCATGGTGACAAGTGTGCACTTGAACAATATCTGTGAAGTCTCCATTGATCTTCATCCACTTGTGTAATTGGTATTGAAGATGAATAAAAAACCAAGCATCACACATATTTCAGGATACTGATTACAATATTACAGTGCAGCTTCAGAAATGTCTGCATCTATCAAAACACCAAGGGTAATTTCATATATCATCTCTAGACAAGACCTCCTACCCTGTGGTAGGGTGGTGTTGTGTAAAATGGAGTTGCAAATGTCACAGTGGTTGGCATTGTGTGCAGCTATGTTGCCAGCTGTGGGTTCATTGTTCCCAAAACACTGGCATAGATATGAGATGGCCTCTATGGAGAGCATACAGGCCAGTATTACCAGAGTATTGTTGCATTAATTGACTGTCATTGCAGTGATCACCTATTGCAAGATTTACTGTAATATAATTCTGTTACAACACATACCTGATCCTATTGCAATGGTTATCCCTTTAGCACAGCCTCTGATTCATCATGCCATTGGCAAAGCTCCCACGCTTACATAATTGTGCCTCGTGCACTGCTGGCACTCCCAGAACACCTGCCACATATCCATATTTGGACACATAGATATAATATGCCCTCCCCCTCCCTTTTTTCCTTCACCACTTGTTCCCCTGGCCTCAATCATTATTTTTACTACTATGATTGTATTATAGCATAAATTATAAAGATTCTGACCACTTGAAGTATAATATCAGGTTCTATAGGTAGATATGTAGATATGAGCAGAAAAGACAAAAAGTGATCGCAAAATTTACTGAGTAGGTAGATTGCTTCGGAGCTAACTACAGTAGTTACAGTGTGTGTTGCAACAGACCTTCAGGATGTGGTGGGTGGAGAGCATGATTGGGAAAGGTTTCTGTCCTACTTGCTTTTCACTCATACCTTACATAAATATTCAGACTCGGTCCCGGTCAGCCTCCACTGCAATACATTCAAGTTGGCACACTGACACTGTGACATCATTACTTCGGCAGAATCCAAAAGGCGAAGCCCTTCGGAACGGACTTGCTGTCATAAATATTGATGAGTCACGCGCTTTCATTCCGCCGAGAGCGCACGACGATCGCCATGCTCTCTCGCTCTCTCTCTCCGAGCTCCATAGGGATAAATATCAATATCAAACACTAATGTTTCTTCTCTTCTTCAATCAGGAGCTCATGGGTTCTCGGCCTCAGCGATCGTACGTCGCGCGCCGAACCAGCGTTGCGGTCGGTCCGTCTGACCCATACATACACCTCGTCCTTTTCGACACCGGCCCCGACTCCAAATCCATCGTGCGTCGACGACGTCGAGACCATCGTCCTCTCCCGCTCTCTCGCTCTCTCTCTCTGAGCTCCCTCTGGATTGATACTCATCATGGCGTCCGACGAAAAATGTCATCTCCTGCTGGTCTGGTTGCAGTCGACAACGTCACCGGCGTCACCTTTCTCGTGGACAATTGCATCGAGTAGTAAGACGTTGACCGTATCTGCGGGCTATCAGACACGCATACAAGTTATCATTCATCGATCGTTCGCCGGATGAACAAACACCCTCCAGGCTTCACTTACACTTGCGAGTTGAGCCAACATCCCTTTGACCCCAAAGACCCGCTTACGAGCGTGCCCATTCTCAATCTCGAGAACTTTTGCCGTGGTATGATGATGATTTACCTCGCCGGGTGTGCTAACGCATAAGGGATAAATTTCGCAAACACCAACGGGTATCTTCTCTTCAATGAGGAGCTCATGGGTCGCACGTCGCGCGCCGAACCAGCGTTGCGACCGGACCGTCTGACCCAGGAAACGCACGCCGGCGAGAACAACCACCACCTCGTTCTAGTCTTCGACACCGGCCCCGGCTCCAAATCCATCGTGCGCAATGCGCGTCGACGACGACGTCGAGACCATCGTCCTCTCGCACTGGCACAGCGACCACTCGGGCGGTATCCTTGCTTTTCTAGGCATGCGTAGCCCCGGGATCGCGGTCCCGCCCACGTACGAGACGATCATCGGTCGTTTGCCGGACGACCCGACGTTGGAGCAGATCGAGAGAGCTGGGGGGGGGGGACGGTGAGGACGTCTACTGTCGCACATACGGTCGCGGGGGGCACGGGTCTACGTCAGCGGTGAGATCCCGAGAGTCTCGGCGGGATACGGTTCCGAAAAGGAGAGCGGGCGTTGGGCGTCGGAGCCGGTTCATATCATGTTCCGTTCGTGCCTGAAGAAGTCCCCCGTGTGTGAATGTGTTTGACGTCGTTGGCAAGGGTTTGATCATCTTCAGCGCGCGTATGTGCGCTCTGTTTCAAACGACGAATTCGGATTGTTATGTATCATTCAGGTGCTCACACGCAGGCATCGTAAACGTGATCAAAGACGCAGTACAGAAGCTTCTCAGACCTATCTACATGGTACTTGGCTTGCATTCTACGCCTCGCTCTCACGACAATCTAGGTGATCGGCGGACTCCATCTAGCAGGCCCAGAGCTCGTCCCTCGTATCCCCGATACAGTCAACTTTTTGGCGAACGAACTGCGACCCGCGCCGGCGTATATACTGTCAATATTTGCACTGCTCCGGGTTCCAATCCAAGATCGCCTTGGAACGTGCATTTGGAGCAGGCTGTGTCCTGGAAGGCGTTCAAACCAAAGTGATAATTCGCGGGGATCGTGAGGCAGACGAAAGATCACAGCCTGCCGCGTTTAGATGATAGCGAGTGGATAGTCAGATACAACACGAACGAACACAATATAATAATGTACACCATCGCGTCAACTCTGAGTCGGCGCCAACTGTCCAGTGCACGCATCATGGAGAAAACATCTGTCCACGAAACGGAGCAGACGAAGGAATTTGTCCATGGCGTTTGCTTTAGGAGGCGAGGTATCGTTCATCATGTCAACGACGCGCGAGTCTTCGTATCTGATGCCATCTTTCCCGTAATACTTGATCAGGGTCAACGTCTCCTCGCATCGTTCGCTCCAGTCGAAGTCCAGCTTGAGCGCTTGCCAAGCGTGGTACTGTAGCACATCGTCGGTCAGAGCTCAAAGAGAAATAGTACCGCTTCGTCAATGACCCACATTGTCTATGATAGTACTCGGGGCGCCATCCAAATTCGACGGCGTTTGTCGTCCCACGAGGTCCCGAAGTTGATCATCCACAAAGTTATATTGCTTCAGTACCTCGGAGACGCGTTGAGGTCTTGCCTTTGATTCCATGTATTCTACCCATCGAGGATTATTGTGGATGAGCGTTCGAACATAGTTTGTGACCACCTCGTTCCTCTCCTCTTGCGTGTCGGCAATTCGACAGGGTATGGGAGGCGTTAAAAGGCGGTGGATCGAACCGGCGTAACCGGCGCGCCGATGTCGCGCGTTTGGCGACCCACCACCTTGCGAGTGGCCATATGATCCATTCTCCGATACGGGTGACGCCCTTCGAGCCTCTGGCCTGGCGTAAATGCTTCTCGATAATCGTTCCATCTGTTCCTCGCGCGTCACGAGCGAGTAAGTAGGTCGGCAGTACGTCAGGGTAGGAGAGGGCACTGTTTCGCGCTCAGAAACAGAGGGCGCATCCGAAGACCCGGCAGTACGACGCGGTAGCTGACCCTGCGGCCCGGGCTGGTGGAGGATGTCAGATGCACTCGAGGAACTACGCCAAATAGATCCGCGCCACACGGTCACTCACACTTTCTACATAGACGTTCAACGTTCTCTCCTTTGAAACACCAATGTGTGCCGACTGGACCTCGGCCTGGTCGTACTGATCGACACGCATGAAGAAATGCCGGAATCTCCCTCTCATGGTGTACACCTTGGCAAGTCCTGGGCGCAAGAAGAATCAGTTATGGTATCATACTCGCACGGACAAGAAAAAACACCCACCATCTATGCGGGATGGACTACCTTGGAGAGCGTTGCAAATATCGACTGCATCCGCCCAGAATCCATCTTCTGGATCGTCAGCGGCTCTCACTGGAACTCTGACCTCGGCCAGCTGCGAATCGACAACACCACCTCTCAGGTCTTCGATGAGTAACGTTACCATCCGCATTGGTCGGAGAGCGCCGGAAGATTGGCTGGCGGTGGTAGCTGAAGCGAGTAAGCCACCAGCAATTTGAAACTAACGGTACATACTGGCGACATTTGTACTCCCGGCAGGTGTACTGCTTGATGACGCCACACGAGTTGTTTGAGACTCGGGCGCATGTTCAGACCTTTGCACGGGTGGTATCCCAATGTCGTTGTTAGTGGGGAGGGTGACGGAAGGATTGGTTGAGGCAGACTGCCCAGAAGACGGTCGAGTACTTGCTCGACTCAACGACATGGGAGCCTGTTTCTTTTTCCTGCCTCGCTTGGAAGGAACTGTGACATTGGTTAAATCTTCTGCGCCGTTTCCATCGGTGTAAACAAAGGAATAATTTGGAGGGGGTATCATGGAACGCGCGAGGTTGTGATACTGGGCGATCGACGGAATAGGGGCAGCTGAATGTCCAGCCGCGGCCGGAGCGATACTCCGATAGACAGGACGGGGTGGCTGCGAGTCGGAATCAATGAGCTTGAATTTGCTGGTCTGGTCAGAATACTGTTCGCCCCTCTTCTTCCTAGGTGCCCTCGGCTTCGAGGTTTTCGGTTGAGGGGGTTGGGGAGGAGCCTGGCCGGGAAGAAAGTAGGGGACAACAGGAGGTTGGGCCCTGGTGGCTTGATATGTGCTGACGTTGGCGTTGATAGATGGATTCCACGAGAAACCCACAGCCTGACGTATAAGGGGTGTATCTTCAGGCGTCGGAGTTTCGGCGTCGTCATTGTGGGCGACAGGGACAAGGTCTCCTGCCTCAGAAGCAGGCGTGAGTGCGCGTTTTTGTCGTTTCTGCGGCAAGGGGGGACACACAAACAAGGTCTCATGGTTAATAAAGAAGACGACGGAGAATAAGGGCGAGATTCACCGCGACGGGAGACGATTCTCTACTGCTCCTGGCCTCGACGAAACGGATGGGAGTGACTAGACGGTTGGTTTTGGAAAGCTGGAACACTCACGAGCACGATCCATGACGCCTTCCGACTTCGAAAGTGTGGTCGATGTCGCTATTAGGATCCGACATTGCAGGTGCGCCGGTGCAATAATACAATGTGTACCGACCGGACCAAGATGGGAATGGGCGTTGACAATGAAAAGCGGCGCTATTTATTACAGCAAACACATTGCAACGCTGAATCTTGTTTCAAAATGTTTTCCGGCTACACTTAGTAGTAGTTGCAGTGTCATATAGCGATGTCGGACAAAAAAAAAGGTCTCGGCTCGCTTAGCGTACAAACGGTACTCTAACTAACGTAACGTGTTGTTTTACAAGTCATCAAGTCGAACTATACACCCGGGTGGCGTTCTCTATGAAAATCTTGTCCATATCGTCCTGGGAGACTGCCAAGTCGCGGAAGGATTCCAAGACTAGCTTATACCAAGTTTCGGCGAGCGCAGGTGAACCCGCTGCAAAGGCTGGCGAAGAACCGAAAATGATTCTCTCAAATCCAAAGGCTTCCAGGACCGGGGAGACTAGACGATTGTGAACCAACCGAGCTATCTGGTGGAGGTGTTTACTCACTGAAAAGTTTGAGAATGTTTTTCAGATCCTTGTCTGGATTGGTCGAGAGCCAAGGTGGAGGGAGAAGTTTGACGGCTACGCAGTCAAAGAGAGAGAGCAAAGACACGCGCTGTCGGTAGGTTGTGTATGTGGGGTGATTTACCATCATCACGACTGGCAGGACCGCCTCGAGTGGAGGAGGCAATACGTTGGCTGGATGAGAAAGATCAGCGAAAGAAGGGGAAAAGACGGTGGTGACTTGCTCAAGACGATTGGTGTACGCTTGGTGTCGGCGTCTGATTTGATGGATTTTGTGAGCAGGTTGTCGAGGGAGTCGTAGAAGGAAGCGTCTGCAGCGGCGATGCTGCCTTGGATGTCGAGATCGACGACTCGAGCGTGTTGCAAGGCCCAACGAAGATTGTTGACTGGTGTCTCTACCTGAGCCTTGACCTTGGTGTCGTCCTCGGCGTCTGGGGCGACGGGGGTTGCACCATCGTACACGGCGGTGAGGGCAGGGGAGGGCGATTTGTATTCGGGAATGGCAGTGCTGTCGAGAGCAAAAGGAAGGAGGATAGCAAGAACTGGGGCGTCGACGAGGCTGTGGTGGGATGAGGATGAGAATGCTGTGAGTGCGGAAAACTCACGAAGCGGTGATCGTCTCAGGAGCGTGGCCACTGGACGACAGCACGACCGCGCGTTTTTGAGTACGGGTGAGATGGGAAATGTCCGCGCTGTATCCGCTTGCTTGATCGTGGGCGATGTAGAGATGAGCGTCTGCGATGCCGGTGGGAGTGATGAAACTTGGAGTGGGTGGGATCGGGAACGTGTCTAACGCGCCTGCGCTCGTGAAAGCGGAGAGAGGGAGACGTGGAATGTCTTTGCCTTTGCGAGTGAGAGTCATAATCTAAGAGTATCTAAAACGTCCGATTATGTTAACTTCGTCGCATCCAGTCCGACCATTTCTCTGCTTGTTTCCGAGTCTTTTGTTGAGAGTTAGCTAGAGTTACTAGAGTCTTTTCGTAGTTACTTACCACATGATCTCGTTCGTCGATCTCTGCATCGAAAAAGTCGTCAAAGGCTTGCAGTGCATGGGCTCGTTCTTCTGTTCGTCCTTGTTTCCATCCCTCGTCGATCCCTTCTTGTCTTCCCATCTTTCGTCCCTGCTTCAGTCCCTCGGAAAACCCCCGTTCACGTCCCTCCTCGTACCCCTCTCCCCTCCCATTCTCGTAGCCGTCCACACGTCCTGCGTCCCATCCCTCCATTCGTCCCGACTTGAACCACTTTTGCATTCCGTATTTTAGCCCCTCTTCTCTGCCGACTTGTCTCGCCTGAACGCTCCTCAGTTCCACCTGAAACTTTCTTGCAGTGTCGCGGGCGCGTGATGCGCTTTCGTCCGCTTCGTTTCTCTGCTTCTCCAGTAACGTAACGTCTGCATGCAGCCGCTTGACGTCCCGCTCCAGACTTTCGATCTGTAGTTGGTACCGTTTGATCTCCTCCGTTGCACGCGCTGCCTCCAGCTCCACAACATATTTGCTCGACTCGGCTTTCGACACACGAGCAGTCAATTCATGTACCCTGGACTCGGCATGTTCAGCCCTAGACACCGCCTGACTCGCTCGACGGATCTCGCGATCGAGTCTATCACCTGTCGATCGAAGCAGCGACTTGAGTCTGTGGGCCTGCTTCTCTTCTTCCGCAAGCACAACTCCCAGGACGCCGAATGTCCGTGGCTCTCGACTGCGTGTGCTTGATGATGACTCTCGCTGCCGTCGTCGGTGACTGCTCTCGCGGCCATCAATGGCGTCCATGACAGCAGGATCCTTGAGGTAGTTAGTCAGTGGTGAAGGCGCGGACGTTGCCTCTCGTATCTGCGCAATCATGATGTCAGTGCGCTCATTTCTCCCGCTCGGTCCTGGTACAGGTGGCTCAGGGTGCTGGTCGTCACGGGAGAAGTCGGATGACAGGTGTTCATGAAAGCGAGAGGTGTTCATGATGGGGGATTGAAATGACTTTGGAGCTGCGCTCTCGTTGCTTTTACTGTACAGTGCTGTATGACACGCTATTACTGCGTGCACTGCAGTATGTCTAAATCAAGTAAACCTCTCTAATTACTACAACCATCATGTCCTTCAAAGCGGTGTGTCTCCTTCTCCTCGCTCTCCATTTTACCTAACGTCAATGCGCAGGTCGTCAAATGTGTGTGTCCACTACACCAGGCCGTATCACTGAACTTCATTCAAAAGCACAGCCGTCATCTCCGGTGACACCCTCGTCTTGCGCGGCCCTCCAGGCCCGCAGGGTCAGACACCAAAAGAAAGGTAACGATCGCACCCGCTCACACGTCCGCCGGTTGAAAACATGTGCCTAGAATCCTCCACCTTGCAGACGTGGCTGCTCCAAGAATGGGAAACACCACCAGGGAAGACGAGGCGAGCCCACAGACCTATACAATCCCCTTTTGGTGCTCATTGCTCTTCAGCCATGGGCATTCGAGTCTCGTGACTTTCTGCGCGCCATGGCCGTCGGAAAGCCCATCTCCTTCACCTCCATACACAGCTTACCATCCAACGACGATATCCCCCGCGATATCGGGACCGCGGAAATCGGTGGCCTCGATGTCACCTCGGAACTACTCAAGAACGGATGGATCAAAATCAAGGAACTGAAGCACGAGCCCACTGATGACGATACCCGGAAGCGCGACCTCGAGGCAGAAGCAAAGGCGGCGGGTTCCGGCATCTGGAATCCCCATGGCCCTCAAGTATGTGTCCCATGCTGCACCTCCTCTTTCTCACTAACAATAGTTGGCATGTTCCAGACCCGCGCAGTGCATCACACGATGCCCCAGGACTCTCAGGCATTTGTTTCGGAGTGGAAAGGAAAACCGATCGATGGCATGTTTACAACGTGCCGCCATCTGATCATCATTTTACTCATTTTGTGGATCTAGCCCTTGTGGAGCAAGTACGAGATGGATCAACTCTTCGCGTGCGACTCTTTATGCCAGATGGGGAACATCAATTGTCAAATATCGCACTGGCGGGCGTCCGCTGTGCGAGAACATCATCCAAGCCAGATGAATCGTCAGAACCGTGGGCAGAAGAGGTTTGTTACTCAGTCACATGCTGAGCTCATGAGCTAAGTGAGTCTAGGCCAAGTTTTTCACCGAATCGCGATTGCTTCAACGCGCGGTTCGCGTTGTGATCTTGTCCTTGCCAAACTCCCCTGCCACCCCATTTCAAACTGGTGCAAGCACAACTCCCCCACCTGCCTCAATTTTCATCGGTTCTGGTTAGTCATTACTAACTTTCGTAGTGCTTTTGACGAACCGGGCACAGTCCTTCACCCTGCTGGGAATGTCGCAGAACACTTGGTTGCCGCCGGCTTGGCACGCGTCGTCGACTGGCACGCCGGTATGCTCGCGAGCGGGGGTGGGATGGAACGACTTCGTGCAGCCGAGAAAGCTGCCAAGGAGAAACGGGCCTGTCTCTATGCCGGTGCTACGACCTCGTCTACTCCCGCGTCAACCAAGGCTAACGGCAGTTCTGGGAATTCACGATCGTTCGAGGGCGTTGTCATTCGTGTATGGAGTGGTGAACAGATATCAGTGGCAGAGAAAGATACAGGAAAGGAACGCCGGCTGTATCTGAGCTCTTCTAGGGCCCCAAAGTGAGGTCCGCTCGTTCCAGCGAGCCACACGCCTGACCATTGGATTCTAGACTTTCAGATCCCAAGCAAGCATACTATGCTCAAGAAGCACGAGAATTCTTGCGAAAGAGACTCATTGGAAAACATGTCAGGATAACGATCGACTTCATCCGTCCCCGCGAAGGCGAATTCGAGGAACGAGAATGCGCAACCATCCGGTATGGTGGACAGAACTCGTAAGATAGTTTCCCTGGCAAAGGAATCGTGTACTTACTCTTGGTCTTGCTTAGAAATATCGCCGAACAACTGATTGAAAAAGGCCTCTCGAGCGTCGTTCGCCATCGCCGGGATGATGAAGACAGGTCGCCAGACTATGACAAACTCATGTCGGCCGAACAAACGTACGTACATAAACAACTCCATCTCGCTAGCCTTGGTGAACTCGTCGTGTAGTGCGGTGGCAGAAACTCGTGGAATTCACTCCGGCAAAGAACAACCGCCGCCTAAACAACCTCATAACCTGTCAGAGGTAGGTTGTACAGCGACCAAGCACAGCGTATCTTGACCTTGCACCTAGACTGCGGCGCGTGCAAATTCTTTCTTGAGTGGTTTCAAGCGGCAGGGCAAGATATCCGCAATTGTTGAATATGTTGCTTCTGGATCACGATTCAAGTATGATTTTCCCTACCATTGCCACGATCGCTGGTTGACACTTGTATCTCTAGGTTATCCATACCCAGGGATAACCAAACACTGACCCTAGTACTCGGCGGTACTTGATTTAGCTACCCTTCTTCAATTCATAATCTCACTTCTTGCAAGGTATCAGGGCCCCACGTACGGCTCGAAATGCTTCAGAAAAGAGCGAGCCTTTTGGCTCTGAAGCTGCCGAGTTCTCGACAAAGCGATATATGCAACGTGACGTCGAGTTTGAAGTCGAATCTACTGACAAGTCTGGTGGCTTTATCGGAGCTTTGTGGCTGAAGAATGAGAATGCTGCTATCTCGCTTGCTCGGGAAGGGTATGCATTTGTGCATGCGTTCTCTGCGGAAGGCCTGTCATGGGCGAAGCAGTTGTATGATGCAGAAGTCCGTACCGTTACTTCTCCCTGCTAACAGACGCTGATGCATACATGCTAGACCGAAGCCAAGCAGGCGCGTCGTAATGTGTGGAAAGATCACGACGAGGAGGCTGAGAAAGCGGCGCAGGCGCCCGTGGAGGATGATCCTTCACCACTGAAGCCAGAGTACATCGATATCATCATTAGTGATGTACGAACGAAGAACGGCCTGAACTTCTCTGTCCAGATATTAAATACAGAAGGTTGGAGCACATTTACATTCCGCTAACAGACCCTGCTCAGCTGTATTCAATCCACAGGCATAGCCTCCCTGGAAAAGCTGATGCGCGATTTCTCGTTGCATCACAAATCTGCGGCAGCCCCGGCGAACTTTACGCCATCCAATGGTGAACTAGTCTCTGCAAAATTCTCTGACGGTTCGTGGTACCGCGCCAAGATTCGGCGTGCATCACCTATCAAAAAGGAGGCCGAGGTCACCTTCATTGACTACGGTAATCAAGACATTGTACCATTCTCACATTTGCGACCACTCGATCCAAAATTCCGCTCACTCCCCGGACAAGCGCAGGATGCACGCCTCAGGTTTGCTTCTTTCCTTTTCCTTTTGCATGCGTGTTGATCGGTTGCATAGTTTCGTGAAATTGGTGAACCCCGATAGCGAATACTATCTAGAGGCGATCGATCGCTTCCGCTCACTTTGCGAAGGACGTAAACTTATCGCCAACATCGATCAGAGGGAAGGAAATACCCTTCACCTCCGACTCATCGACCCCACGGATCCGGCTTCTGCGCAGAATCCGCTTGCTTGTATCAACGCAGACCTGCTCCGCGAAGGTCTGGCTTCCATTGACAGAAAGAGCTGCAAGTACCTTGCGGCATATCCGCAAGTGGTCGCGTACCTGCAAGAATGCGTCGCAGCCGGCAAACGGGATCGTTTGGGAATGTTTGAGTTTGGGGACGTCGAGGAGGACGAGTAGGCGATGATGGTTGTCGATGCGTTTTGAAAGATCTTGCTTCATCACTCAGTCTTTTTTGATACGCACAGGCTGTTGGCAGTCCAAGTTGTATACTTTTGATTGAATCCATGCTTTGCCTCGTCGCCGATGCCAAGAGCGCAGGATTCCAAATTGCCACTTACGTCTGCAACTGCCAACTGACTTTGAACAAGTTCACCGAGTTTCTTGTCTTTTGCCCACGACGCCGTCGCGATCTGTACTTGGACTTCCTTCGATGGATTCGAATTTGCCTCAGAGCAAGTCTGTTCCTTTGAATCTGACCACCGGAAGGCGGCATCGAGTTTCGATTTCGGCCTCTGGGAGCTACCAGAGCCACCTTTCCGGTCTTGGCTATCTTCACCGCGTTCGCACCAACTCTGAGCAGATCTCGCTAAGTTCTGCAAAGGACTATCTACATGTCCTCGAAAGCGGTCTGCCGGCGGGACAACGGCCGGGCCGTCCCGGGGGACGACTCTCTCTGTTGAAGCAGCTCGTCACGGACCCCGCGACATTTCTGACGGACGACCTCAAAAGGATCTGCGGCGGGCACGTATGGCGCCCTCGCACGCTGCTCACGCTGTATTGTTGTCTCTCCATCGTCTTCTTGACCATCAAGATCCACGACGTTTCTCGGGAAGCATTTTGGGCTCCTCCTGCTCCTCCGTCCTGGGGAACCAGCGTTTCCGACCTCGTCCACGACTCGGACACGTCGTTGAGCCTGCGGAACGTCGCGCTGTCCCAGCGCCTGTCCGTCGCCTTTAGAGAACTCGGCCCTCGCGCGCACCTGGACACGTTCGTCCTACAGGGCCATCCTGGCCATCCTACGTCCGACCTCACCGCCTGTCTCTGGGTCGAGGACGTCCAGATCGAAAAAGCGCTCGTGAACGCGATGGCATGGCCAGGTCCCGTGTCTCTCGTCGTCGTCACTACGTACCCGCCCAACTCGACTGGCCACGAGCGTCTCGTCGCGACGACGACGACGACGGCAACAGGCTCTAGTAGAACCCAACCTGAGCGGCGGGCGTTGTTGGCCCGCATCTCCGTGCACGTCCTGTACGTCCCTTCGATCGCTGGCGGGTCGTCGAACGCGTACCTCAACCTGGCAAGGCTCTTTGCGCGTACGTCCGACGTGGTCTTGATCCCCGACGGCCGTATACCCTCGATGATGTCTACACTCGATCCCGCGCGCTGGCTGGACAAGCTGAGGTCCGTCGACCGCCCGACGCCGGTCCTCCTCCTCCTCCTCCTGAACAACGCGACGCAAAAGACGTTCCAACCTCTGCCGCCGCCGCCAAGGACGCTCGCGCCCGTCGTGCTCCCGAGGGACTATCCCGTTTGGTGTACGGAACGGCATTACCTGTTTGGATCGCGTGCGCTGGACTGGGACGATTGTCTCTGGAGGTTGTGGCTCGAGAGTGCTGGAGAGGCGTCGACGGTCGTCGTGCCTCACTTGTGGGACGAGCCTCCTCCTAATAGGAATGCGAGCGGCGCGCCCTCGGTCCCGCCACATGCGGTACGTTTGGTCGCGCTGTCTCGTGTAATTCGTTAAACTCGTCTGTAGATGAAGATACGTCTCCGCTGGTCTACTAAATATAAACTAGAGGCATGTGCCTTTACGCTCAAGAGGTCGCAAGCACTCGAGTCGTTGTCGAAGACGGAAAAAAGGCATATGCAGTGGAGGAAGAAATTTTGTCGCGAGGTAATGTCATTGACTTTTCACCTTGTTTCCCTCGAGATCTTAGACTGTACCCGCTAGACCGTCGGGCCTGGTGCACTAGATAATCCTTGAGTTTCTGTCCACGGAGCGTATCCATCGAGCCATTTGTTTCATTTGTTTCCTAGCAATATTTGTACATTCATGAATCTGCAAATTGTTGGGCCTCTACCTCCTCGTCTACGTCCATGTGAGCTTCGTTAGTTTCGTCTCCTTCATACTGGTAGGTTTCCCAAATCATGTCTAGTTCCGGTCCCTGGATTACCCTCTCCAGGAGAGCTCTAGCTAGAGCTGTATGTCGTTGTCAGTGAATTCGTTCTCGATGTACAGCCGAGTAGTACGGACCTCCGACTGCCACCAGTCGTTGTCTATCCTTTACGTTCAACCAATGCGGAGGGTTTCCGTAACTGAGTCGACCGAACGTCAAGATGAAAAAATCGATCGGCGCTTCCTGCGTCTTTGCTCGTGCGTGCAAAAGACACTCGCGCAGATCGAGCGTCGCGTCTTCACCAATGACCAGGTGATAGAGCAGCAACGTCGCGTAGTTGATGGCGTCGATCGTTCTGCTCACTCAGAGTCAGCCAAAAAAAGTCTGCTCGTTCGGAGGACGACAAGTAGGCACCTCGTAGCAGCCATAGGATCATCTACGATCACCCAATTCTTGTGCCAAATCCCTGCGGCCAGATGACAGAGGTAAAGGACGATCGACGGGATCAGTTCCTGGGATTCGACTAGCAACGCTTCCGCATCGGGGTGTGCGTTGGAAAGCATGCCAAAGAACATGATGATCCGACTCTTGAGTTCCTCTGCCTGTGATACACGCTGTAGTGAGACAATGCGGTGAGAAGTAAGGCCTATAGGGCGCACCTCGGGTCCTTGGCGGTCAGTATCAGTCAGCAGGGAACATGCGAGGCCAATGTGGTGGTGAGCAGCGCTCACGCGTTCGCCGTCGCTTCCCGTCAGTTCAGTTGTAGCATGCGATAACAACGAACGAAAGAGGCCCCATCCTAAAATCATGTCAGCTGGGAAGCTGAGATTACATGAATCATACTTGTCGACAATCTTATGAGCAGCCAGGTGCTCTCTGTAAGGAGCCACGGCGGGTGGTGAGGTTGGAGCAACATCACGAGCAAGGAAGGTATGTTTGCGCTCGCGTTCAGACTGGATTCGCGGTTAGCTATCGCCACACGGTC
>JBBPPA010000722.1:0-17891 GCA_038091735.1 Leccinum pellstonianum
CCGTGTTGAACTGGGCTTGAACGCTCCGTTTGATCCGTAGCATCTCTCGGAAGGTATCTTCAGAGCCAGTTTCGATCTCGAAACTGTTCCACTCTGCCCAGAATTTGGGGTTGACCCGCGGGTCGCAGAATTGTGAGGCATGGGCGTAAATCGCACGAGCGCGGTCAATTTCCCCGAGTTTGCGTTCGAGAGCGGCGAATCGCAGACACATTTCTGCGGTTTGCTTGTCCGGCAGAACTTCTAGTGCCCGCTCGTATATGGGCCGCGTGGCAGGCAGGCCATAGTTTGCCGTAGCTTTGGCAATGTATACAGTATACATCTGTCATATTTTAGTATGGTTCCGGCAGATATGAAACGCGCATACCTCGAATTTGTCTTCATCAGCGACTACTTGCGCAGCTCGCTCGTAGATAGACATGGCGCGCTTTGCTAAACCATGATCTTCCTCGAGCTGTCCGTACATAAGGAACAGTGGCTTGCAAGCTTTTGGGGGACATTTCTCCAGCGCTTGTTCAAAGAGGTCGCGCGCTCGCTCCAGTTTCGAGCCTCCCTGAGGAGAGATTTAAATTGAGTTCGAAAGCATTACTGGGTTGACCTACATAGCGTTTTACGAATTTGGACAAATATATGTTCCAAATTTCGAATGAGATAGGGAACGTAAAGAGCTCCGTCCCGCGCTCGTATATCTACCAGTCAAAGGTTATTGCAGAGCCTTCAAGGGTATTGCGAGAACAACTTACTCTGAAGCTGTCCTCCCAGTACTGGTTCTCCTCAAGGAAAGCGGCATAATTGACTATGATTTGCGCATTCGCGATTTTGAGTTCCATGATCTTCTCATAAACGGCTTTTGTTGAATCGACGACGCCAATTGACTCTTCCAAATCAACATAGAATGACCAAAGTTTCAATGACTTGAATAGCCGCGCTTGGACTGGAAGGGACTGAGAGGACGAGTCAGTACCTTGACCAGATAATGGAAATTGACATACGTGATCGTGGTAGCTGATTTTTGTGTTCTTTGGTATGGCAGCCGCTCGCTGCATAACACGGGCAGCCTCGTCGTAATTTCTACGTGTTATTAGTACGTCTCGGGAATGTCGGTCAAGTAGAACCTTACTCATGACGGAGTTCCATCTCTGACCATTCACACCAAATCTCCGCAAGATCCTCGACGTTCTTGAAGTTAACTTTTGATGCCTTTTCAAGGATTTTGCGAGCGCTGTCCATATCAGACTCCGCTGTGCCAGATATACCACCATCTTCGTAAAACCTGGCGAAGTTGATATAGAGGCGGTGCAAATTAGCCGTTGCTTTGCGAGGATGGATGGTTTCCAGTGCTTTCGTGTAAGTCTCGGCCACCTAGTGATTGGTTAGTACGGGTGTATTGAAGATATCACAAATTCGCACCCGCTCGTCATCTTCACCCCACAAAGCCACCCTCTTCTCCCATTCCTGTACGTCATTTGGATTTCGCCTCAAAAGGACATCGTTGAGAAGGAATGGTCTTCGATCCATCAATGCCTCGAATTCCTTCATTTTTGCATCCAGTTCGCGCTCATTCTCTTTTACATCATCCTCATCCTCATCTTCATCTGGCTCTTCCAAGTTCGCCATCATCGCGCTAAGGAGCGACTCGGTGAACTGTACATACGCATCGAAGATCTGGGTGAAGTCCCTGACTGTAAAAACCGATGCGATGCCAGTTTCGAACGTGCTGATTGCACGATCGAACTCGCCACGCTTGATCCAGTAGGTCGCGAGTCCACTCCATAGACGGCCAGCTTGGTCATTGTAGACATCAATACCGTCCTTGTGCAGTACGTGCTCGATATTCAGCTTTCGCTTGCTGAGAGGATCCTCGTCCTCGTCGTAGGGAAGTGGCTTTCCTCCTGCTGAGAAATGCACTGCTGGGCCGGCGACACGAATGAGCTGGCCGTCAACCGATGCAGATTCTTGGGAACGGTTGCTCTGAGCTTGGGCTTCTGCATTGGCCTTCGCATATGCCTCGTTCGATCGCACAGTGTCGTTCACATCGAGACCAACGTCTTCAGAGAAGCGTTCCACGACGTCGATGAAATCACCGAGTAGCTGGAACGGACTCTTGCCTTCTGGGCTGACATATTCACCCCGTGCCGCTTTCCTTGCCAGGGACAACAAAAGCTTCGCAGCTTCCAATGGTCTGGGAGTGGAGGTGGTGGGGGAAAGGAGGATGGAGGCGTAGTGCTCGGTCAAGCTTGGGTCGACGGCAAGATAACGGCGGTACACTGAGACAGTGGTAACACCACCTTTACCCTCGGCCCAAAGTAGATATCTGACCCAAACACGAGAGTGCAAGGAAGGTGGCAATGTGCGTAGTGCACGATCGAACGTTCGGCGAGCATGGGTATGCGAGAGCACGGGAGGACAGAGTGGATGAGAGAAGAGAGAGAAGTACATGAGCCAGAGACGTGGAAGCTACATAGTTACAGTTAGCACAACTAACGGATAGGTTAAACGGACGAGCGAACGTACCTTGGGCAGCCACATCAGGGCACGCTCGTATGTTGCGACAAGAGATTTCCATTCCTCCCATCCGACGACGCCATCGAGCCCATCCTCCCACTCTTCTGTGTAGCCCTTCTCCTCCTCCAGCGCTTCCCTCATTTCAGGGAACTTTTTCCTCCCGCCTGCTTGTTTCTTGTGCACAAGTTTTCCCAGGACGTAGGACATCCTCATTTGTAGATATGCCTTCCATAGCTTGAAGGATCCAGGGAATTGGGCGAGGGCAGCTTCGTAGATGTACGTCAGACATTGCAAAGAGCGTCGTGCAAGTGGAGTCTCGAGGGGTCCGAGCAGTCGGGCACTCTCGTCAGACGAGGTATTTGCGCGCCGTTCTTCCTTGAGCAACGCGTTGAACGCGTCTTTGGTGTTTTGTATGGCAGTCCACCATGCGCGAAACGAGGAAGGATTTCGGAGGAGGTCTTCTTCGCGGTGGAGGTCCTGGACGGTAAGAATGTATGGATGGGTCGTTGGCGTCGGGATGGGCAGCGTCAAAGGGAAGTGAGCAGAGAAACTCTCCAGCGAGGGCATTTTGCAGGTCCAACAATATTTTTTATTTATTTTTGCACCTCTTCGGTCGGATAAGTCACTTGCACTTCGACCATGGTAAGGCTCATTAATTCAAGCTGTTCCTTTGTACCCTCGTCAATGCCTGTGTCGTGTAGCACAACGTCAAGCGTGTCCAGCAGTCACAAGAGGCGATCAAGGCAAGGAAGGAACGCGAGAGTTCACAGATCGCCCAGTATATTGCAATAACAGACAATGTACTCTCTCGCGTACGTCACCCCGCCCAGGTATCAGCTTGTGTCTCAGTCCCCCGCAGAAAAAGGCACGCGATTGGAGTCAGGATGCGTTCGATCTAACCGGACGCCTGCTCGAACTTAACCCGGAATTTTACACTGTCTGGAACTATCGTAGAAACATCATGCTCAACGGGATATTCCCTCAGAGGTCAGCAGCTCTCGTTTGCTCCATTCACTAATGTATGAATCGATTATCAGAACCCCCGAAGATATCCATAATTTACTCGCTAATGAGTTGGCGATGACGATGGAAGCTCTGCGAGAACATCCCAAGGTATACTGGATATGGAATCACCGTCGGTGGTGCCTGGAGCAAATTCCAGATGGGCCAATGGTTGACGGCGAGCCATCCTTGCAATGGCGGAGGGCAATTTGGAAGAGGGAGCTGGCCGTCGTCGAGAAGCTGCTCGATGCAGACGCACGAAATTGTGAGCTTACAAATACAGGATTACTTATGCATCTCACACCCTCTCAGTCATGGCCTGGGGTTACCGCAGATATGTTTTGGCGAGCATACCGGATCAGCGACCTTTAACAACTGAGCTGGCATATACCACACGCAAGATCAGCGCAAGCTTCTCTAATTTCAGCGCATGGCACCAACGTTCAAAAGTTTACTCCTCACTATGGAATACGGGCCAATTAGATCCCAATACCTCACGAGAGGAGGGTATGTGTTTACTTTCATTCAACGTTTCGTGGCCTTGACTTGCACGCAAAGAATTTGATCTCGTACACAATGCACTGTTCACTGACCCCGATGACCAGAGTGCTTGGATCTATCACAGGTGGTTGATAGGATCGGGTGCGTATAGTTTATATCGGTCTTGCTGCACACCCATCTCATTACCAATTCACAGGAAAGAACGAGCAGCAGCTTCGACAGGAGATTGCTGTCATCGAAGAATTATTGGGCGAGCAGCCGGATAGCAAGTGTAAGTCCGTCTGCCAATCTTGATTCTGTCCTTGTTAAATCACATCCCAGGGTGCATGGAATCGTTGGTGTACTACAGCCGATTGTTGCTGAGGAAGTATTGTCCCGAATCAGAGGACATCAGGCAAAAATGTTTTACCTTTTTGCAACAACTGGAACGGCTCGATAGTCCTCGGAGATCGAGATACCAAGAAATAGGTGAGCGGTTATGGAATACACTGGACCTGATATTCACACCGTGGGGCGATTCACAGCTCAACAAATCAGAGACGAATGCATTCCTAATCGTGTACAACAGTGATAATGTTAATTTCTCTGCTCTGGCAACCCGCCGCTGTACATGGATATGCCCTTGACGATTAGATCATAGGTCGCTGAAAAGAGACCAGACAGCGCTGTCCACACTTGCACTTATTGGGGCGACACTAGCAGTTAGTATTTGATTCCAATGAGCAACACTTGCTTGTCGTAGTAACCGCAACCCTGGTGTGACCTAGATGTGCTGCACGGTCAGCATCGAGTCGGAAGGCTCGACGAGGAGGTGCGTACGTCATTCATGGTTTGTCGAAGATTGAGTTGAAGTGGCGTTCGATATGATGACGGTGGTGGTTCGATCTGGCTGCGTTGAGTGGGCTTATACACCCGGAGCTCTGTATGTCCCTGAGTTGACTCTCGACCTTTCTGAGCGAGGTGCATGCGTCCGCGTGGGCGAATTGCTCCCGCTATGCTTCGCATGCCATCAAATGGCCAATGTAAGGAGGCGTATCCAGTCCCGCTTTGGGCACCCGTCTTCTTATTTCCATCATCACAGCCTGAGCAAGATTCTTTCTCATCCCAGACATCACATGGATCAAAAGCCGAGTTCAGCCTTCTCCATCGTCGATTGTGCAACGGATCAGACGGGTTATCTGGAGGGCTGTGGTATATTATACCCCACTTCCGGCAGACAGAAATGGTAGATTCGATTTCTCGCTCATCCAAGGTGCATTGTACATGCCCCCGCGCAATACAAACTACTGGTACAAGCTCTGCCAGTCGTCGTAAGCACTTGCATTCCACCAATCTCTCATGCTCCGTCGTTCCTAACCACCCTCCTTGTCCTTGCGGAGTTTCTCCACATATACAAAGGTGAGAACGACGAGATCCAGCATGTACTCCACGCTCGGATCGACATCCAGTCGGCCCTTCCGTCTGGGTCCGATTATTCCCAGCGTACCTTTGTGGTACCGAGCGACCTCGGTTCGAGTATCGTCGTCTCGTGTTAGCTGGAAATACAGTCTCTCAATTCACCTCCTGAATTGCCGTATGAAGTCTGCTCCCACGCACCACTACTCCACGAACTTTGGGCATATCCCACCTATACGAGTAACCATCCAGTCCCGTAAACGTTCGCTGCCTATATGTACTATGTCATAGCACGACGAGCGAACGAAACAAGAAACGACCCACCGTCTTGATATACCATGTGCAGGAAGGAACTCGTCGGACTGCATAGTCTCTCCGTTCAAACGAAACGTGGACGAACTGATTATACGCCATTCGATCTGTCCGATCTCGTTGAATCGGTCGCGCATGTCCATCAGGTCGTCATTTGGATCGATCTTGTACAACGTCGTCGTCCCCGTACGCGTGACGCCGAGATTCGAATGGGTCGTTTTGTATATCACTTGACCGCTTGGGTTGGTGAAGGTGACCTGGCGTACGCCGGAAGTGGATAGCGTGAGCTGCATGGTTGTTACTAGGGAGCCTAAAGCGAGATGGGCCGCAACGACCCTCTCTTATCAATCTACGCATCACCTCGAGGTCGTTCCTGGAGCTTGGACATGAATGTATATAGTGGAGCGGCGCACAGCTACGGATATGATGGAATTTCAGGGTTGAAGATACAGTTCATTGACTCAGCCCGTCGGATCAGAGTGTGATTTGAGTTCGACATTCCGGTCCTGGAGTCTTTCACTGAGGACACATGACGACTGATCAACTTCAACCTGCACTTGATTGAAGCGGCCATGATAGTGTGAGATGTTGGGTAGGACACCTTGTGCTGTGATAAGAGTGTTGTGAGGCAGTCCTGTGTGACAGGCCTTCCTTTAAATTAGGTGGGTCGGGCGCAGCCCAGCCCGAGTCTGGGATCTCGGACCGACTGACCGGGGTGTGTCGAGACCCGGAGCGATGAAGACTCCGGCCCTCGCACAGAAGGCACGCCACGGCGAAAAACATTGTGGACGAGGCTGGATTGCAAACAGAAAACGACTAAGTGTCATGAACCCTTATCTGTACCGGATAAGGGTCCCTAACATTTAGGACGAATCAAAAGAAAAGGAAAAAGGAGGTTGCTCGGGCTTGAATATGGGAGACCGTAAACAAATAGTAGGAAATAGGAGATCATGACACTATGTAGGAAGAAAAACAGGGTGAAGGTGGGTGGGTCGAAAAGTGAGACAGACAGAGAAACAGCGCGTCGACGTCGAAGAGGCGGAGAGAGAGCCTCGAGCATACGCTCGAAGGAATATATAGCTCTTCGACGTCGGAGCCCGAAAACCCACTTCCGGTGACGTCGATCCTGGACATTCCCGTCACCAGTCCGGTGTCTAAAGTGCGCGTCTCCTGGGTCCGTAACGCGCTGTAAGTATCAGCAAAGTCGTCGTTACTACGAGGAAGATCCCACAGGCCAGCCGGGCTTTCCGAAAGGGTTGTTTGTCTGCAGCATTCAATAAGCGACACTTGCACATTTTCGCTGACCCCGCGGTGGGACCGACTCAAAGTCAATGCATTACCAGAGTTATGCACCACACTACCACATACAGGATGTCACAACAGGTTAAGGCTCTACCACATCACACCAAATAGACATATCTCTAGAGGAAAGATTAAACGAACTTGATTCGTCGAGTGAACATTTGCACAGCACGTCAGGTTAAGTAAAAAGTGCTCACTTGAAAATGATCAGATCAAAGAAACCGTCGGAAGCTTGCAAGTCATGACAGAGAATCTCGCGCCGGGGAAGTTGATAATCATCAAGAACGGCGGGCGAGAAAAGCATGTCCAGGGATATGGGTAATATGGATTTCATTCGGGCTATTGTTGGCGCGATGAAATTCTCGACCAAATGCCGATGATCGGCTTATGATGGTCAGTTGAGACTACTATCGGAATGAAAGCAAACACCACACACCATTCACAGGAGCGCGTAAGATGTTGGCTAACTGCCACGAGGTATCAGCAGGCATCTTACTGATGGAGGTGCGAAGCCCGAGCCCAGCAATCAAAATGAGGAGGTACACAGAGCCTCCCCCAACCAGCATAGCAAATTTACTCCCCATAGAGTTCCAGGCGGTGAACGTTCGAAGTTCAGGCTTGTATGGATGGCTCTTCAGTTCCTGACGCCAGATCTTGACAAGGGACGTTGTGCCCTTGCGCAGACGTAGCCTGCAAATCATCACCACTGGAACAAATGATTGCAGGAAGACTGCCACTCACTTCTGACACTTTGCTCCAATCTGAATCAGGTTCATCATCCACAGAAAATTGACGCTAACATTCTTTGCGGTCAGCCGAGTGCACCGGAACACGAGGGAAGAGAGGGTTTCATCATGGAATGAAGTTTGGTCCTGTTCCAATGACTTTGCGATCATTGCAACCCAACCCTTGACGTCATGCGTTGATGAATCCCAGTGTGCAGCAGCCAGTTCTGCAAGAACGGTATCCACTCTTGATGAAGAGGAAACACAGGGATCGTCATGGAACGAATACATGTTGTGTTGAAGCTGATCGGGGAGGGGACCTTGATTACATTCACCACCACCATTGGGGTGGATCGGGGTCCGTAGTGGCTCACCCGTGCCCGGAGCAGCTTCAAGCTGAAGACGGTTATCAGAACAATCAGTGTGCTGAGACAGTTGAGGCTGACTCGGCTGAGGGCTTCTAACTGGTATGTCATGCTTCAAGAATCAAGGGTAATACGAGGTTAAGAGATGGCTTACTTCTCAGCGTTGAACCTCTTTCAGTCTGGAATGTCGTGGATGAACTGGTCGAACGGGATGTATTGTCTTCAAGAGGAGTGGGGCATTCACTGACCCGCAAAGCAGACACAACCTGATTGTCACTATAGTCAATGAGCAGGGCTAGGGATGGAAGCCTGACGGGCATGCCATCCGAAAAATCTTGTGGCGCATCAGATGAAGTGGAGAAGGCGAGCACAGGCTGGACCGATGCCTATGCCAACTTGTTAGTAGAAGAATGCAGAAACACTCTATGAACGTACCTGGGCAGTAGCATGCACCCATGACTCCATCGCCGCAACGGTGGGTTGCAAGTGGGCAGGAAGGAGAGAACAATCGTCGAGAAGGCGGAAGCATTCTACCACCGCCGTGACATCGATCCGAGGGAGGGTAGTTTCCACGCGGTCATCCAATTGAATGACTGGCATGTCTGCTGAGTCGAGCTCGGAAACAAATTGAACAATTTACCGATCAAGCTAGTCCTAATTCGGGTGATACCCCTGGGTCCAAGAATTGGGCCAGGCACCGGGATCAACCGTGCAAGTTAAAAATCGATCAAGTGGATTGCAAGAGAAAACCAGCCAATTACACCAACAACTACATTGTGGTGAACCCATCATGTACGATCAAATGTAAGACAACAGATGAAGCGATTGCAAAAAAGTGAAAAGTCGTATCAAGCACGTCATGAACCTAGCATGACAACAAAACAAGGTCATGGGACGACGTCAACATCGAGTATGGTAGAGCGAAAAAAAGGAGTAGGGGTCGTCTTGTTCGTTTAGATTTTTTTGTCATTTCTATCTCAATCTTCCTTCCGAATCTTGGGATTTTTTTAGTGGATACAAAACAGAACTGGATCCTAGATTTGTTTCCGGGCAAGAGTGTCTTGTATGTCGGTAATCGTTCTGGCCGAATCCATCAATTGAGGTCCACCAGGGAGGATCGCCAGACGTTGTTTCGTGGTGTTCAACATGGATTTCACACTGGGAACAACCCGCGCAATGTACGGCGAGATGAGAGGTTCCTGAAAAAAGAAACCGGGTTGAGATGATTGCACGTCACGAGAGGTCAACGAACAACATACGTTGACGTTCAAAACAGTGGCTGCCCTCTGGAGCCACCATAGCGCAGACTTGAAAGATTCATCAATGGGAGGTGTCTCTCCCACGATGCCGGCGAGCTATTCGGTGGGGTAAAGAAATCAGACGCCACAGCAGTACAAAGGAGGATCGCACGTACCCGGTGTAATAACGTAAGAATAACAGCTTGAGACAGTGGTCCGGGTCCACTAAGAGGCATTACCATGTCCGGGTTCGATCGCGCCAACAGCTCTCGAAGCTGCTTCGGGTCCTGCGTGCCTAGCACCGCCAAGTAGGTGTCGTCCCACTCTTCAGTCTTAGCCGGAGGGGTACGTTGAGAAGTTGCAGGGAGAGGTGGTGGGGGCGGTGCGATGGGGTGTGAAGCTTGAGGAGCAGCGATGTTAGGAGAGGAGTACCACGAGCCATGGATTGGTGGTGCCTGCGTCTGCTGCGCAAAGCTGGCGAGAGGCTGCGTGGTGTAAGCCGACTGCGTGGTAGGCGGGAGGTTGGGTTGACGATGAAGCGACTGAGAAGGCATCGAAGAAATGTTAGACACTGGAGACGTGTTTTGGGGAAGTCGGTGATGAGGGTTCGTCGCGTTCATGGTGAGGAACTTGACTTGGTCAGAGAGAACTCTGACAGAGTGTTCGAGATCCCTTATGAGCGACTGCAACGACCAGCGTGAGTAGAGATCGTCAGAGACAAGTACACAAAAATAACGAACCTCTTGGCTCCGCGCCGCCTCCGTTTGCCATGACATCGAATCCTTCTTCACGTTCAATATTTCGGTCCTCATCTCGCGTAAAATGTCTTGGTGCATGGCCGAAGTCTGCTGAGAGTAGGCGGGCACAAACGTCTTTGAAACCGTGTCCTTGACATATCTCTCGATGAGGGGGTTCAAATTTGTAGAGAGTATGCTAGCAAAGTGGTTCGAAATGTCGGGCCTGAGCAACAGCTTCTCGATCTCAACGGGGAGGTTCTAGCGACCAACATGGTCAGTCAGATCGGCCGCCACGCACATGCCACAGGAAGTAAACTCACGTTTTGTATATACTCTGTCAGGCCTCGTCCGACATGCTCGTTGAGCGCCGACCGGACCTCGGTTCTCGTGATGTGCTCCAAAGCAGGAAGGACCGAGTTCTGAACTTCGGCCTTGACAGCCATCTCCACGACGCGCGTGGTATTCCTTGTGAGTTCCGTCGAGATCAGCTTGAGGATCTTCTCCTGCCGATTGATGTCCTCTGTTTGTTCCTGCGCCCGTGCCTCGTCGAAGCGTTGCTCTGACCGTGAATCAGGACAAACGAACATGAATGAAAAATGCTACTCACGCTGCTTGTCCATCTCCTTTGTGATCAGTCGCCCAATGCGCGTGTGGAGGTTCTCCTCGCTCTTTTTGATCTCCTTGGCGACAAGCTGAGCGACGCCAGAGTCGCTGGTAGAACCCAAGTCAACCTTGGCACCCTTATCCTTGTCCCTAGCGTCCTCCCTATCTCTGAAAGCGACGTTCTTTCCTTTGGCGCCTTTTCCTCTTGCCTCAGAACCACGTGCCTCCTCACGAGTCAACTCCGATTCAATATCTTCGGAAGGCGGTGTTCGCAATCTTCCAGGAGGAATGACAGGAGGGACCTGTTGCGGAACTAGTGCGGGACCACTGATAACAGCAGGAGCCTGGCGGGCCGGTTTGACGTCAAGAGGCGCCGAAGGCGAGACTAGGGGTTGCGCATGGGTAGGGAATTTGGCAACAGCGCTGACGAGCGCGCTCTCGTACCATTCCTTGCGTACGAGAACCTGGTCGACACCGGTGGAATGAACGGAAGATGCGACGAGCGCGAGTTCACCCGATGGCACTTTAGCAGCGACGCATGCAGCATGAGCTTCGTCCCCAGTAGGATCGGCATCCGCAGAAAGAATGACAAAGTGGATGGTGGGCTTCGGTCCGGAGAACTCGACGACCTGTTCAAAAAAGCCACCCCGCACAAGTTCGCCAGACGGTGAAGCAGAGACGTCGAACCCGATCTTCAACGCGATCAAACTGTCCCTGCGATTGTTGGCAACCCACAACGTCTGGATCCTCGAGTCGTAGTTGACGTGGCCAAACATGTCTGGGTCTTCCTTGGTACCGTTGACAAACTTGAGAGTGGAAAGCACGTTCTTTGAGATAACAGAGAGCAACTGGAAGACGGTGCCGTTCTTGCGGCCGATGATTATGCCGTCATCAATAAAGGTCAACGAGGACGGAAGATCGTCTCCACGGACGCGGAGTGTCCAAAACGGACTCTTGTCGTGAACGTTCCACAGCGTAAGAGTCGAATCCTCGGAAATCGTGGCCAGCGCAAAGTGAGGAACGTCAAAGTCAAACGCAACCAGGCGCTGTGAGACTGTGTCAGTCAGTCAGCCAAGGTAGGATTATGAGACGCTTACCGAAGGGATAGAGAAAACTTGGGAAATGCGGTTAAGTTCTACTTGCGGCAGAGGTTCGCCCCTGAATGTACGCGCAGCGTCAAGTCCAATAAATACATCCTTGTTTCGAAGGCGACGGCCAGAGTGTCTGCCTGTTTGGGATGCCATTTGACTGAGTGCAAAGGATCGGCGTCTGCGCTCGGGACGATACATAGCAGGAGCTGTCCACTGGATGTGAGACGTGTCAGCGTGAATGGTCCACCAAAAAGCAGATGAGCACATACGGGACGTCGTCGGTGATGACCTCGGGGAGTTCCCAGACGACGAAACCACCGTCCGAGGTCACTCCTGCAAGTCTGTTGCCGTAGACGGCCATGTCGATGACTTGGTAGCCGGCGCAAAAACAGTAGGCAGTTGCAATAGGGTGCGATCACCGCTAGAACGCGAAATGACTCGAACACGACCCCTGCTCATGGCGTAAGCGATCCAGTGGGTCGCGCCGATGGTGGTTCCAGGCAAAAAGATGGAGTCTTGCTTGACGAGCGCGATGGCGGTCGACTTGACTGCATCCCTGGCCGCCTGTATCTCGTCTAGAGGCTGGGCCACGTCGAACACGATAGTCTGTGGCTGAGGACTGCGAGGGATTAGAGATTGAGCGCAACAAGAAACCGAGAGTGCGTACCTCGGGCTGGACTGAGGCTTGCTCTTGATGGGCTTGGGGCTAGCATCATTCTTCCAGGTTGAACGGGGGCCTGGGGAGCCCTCCTTGTCCCTTCTGACCGGGGCGATATGTTGTCCGACGGGAGACTCTGTGGACCTACCCTGAATGCGCTGAGGCTGTTGTTGGACAGGGAGTTTGGGCGGGGACGCGCGAGGAGGAGAGACACGGCCGGGCGGCTTGGGTGGGAGTGGGGGCGGGGGCATAGGGCGAGATTGCTGCTGGGGGGGCCGTGTGTTCGGCTGGGCGGCCTCCACCTGGGAGTAATCGTCCGTTGTGTAAGGGTCGTAGGAAGGAGAAGGGGGTTGAGAAGAATAGGGCGGCTGGGCGCGAGTGAGTTGATCAATGAGGTTTTCGACCGACTTTCGCTTCGGATCGTTTAGGGAGCCGAGGGAAGCCGAGGTCCAAGAGTCCTCATTGGCGCTGGAGGAGCTGGGAAGAGCTGGCTTTTTCTTGACGGTGGCCGAATTGGAAGCGAGGGCGTCGAAAGGGGAGACAAAGTCAAACATGGTGGACTTGCGCGGGGACGGCGGAGCGGGCTGCTGGGGCTGGGATACGGGGAGGGGCTGTGGGGGCGGAGGGAGGTCTCGCGGAGGCTCCTGGGGGACGTAGGGTTCTGTGGGGTAGGGTTCTTGCGGGGCCTGCTGGATGGGTGCAGGTGCGGGAGGGGCAAGGGCAGTGTGGTTGGAGGGGGATTCAGAGTAGTTTGATCTGGGTGCGGTACTGTGGGGGGAGTCAGCAAAGAAGTCGTCAAAGTAGTCCCAGGACGTCATGAGGGGGAGAAAACAGGGATCGAGGGAACGAGGAGTGGGGTAGAAAAGGGATAAGAGTGCCTCGTGTGTGCGGCGAGGCGTGTCAAGGAATAGAGATAGGACTCACCCTGCCATGAGCTGCTCGAGGAGAATCTTGCCTTGCGTCTCGCTCGAGTTAGATGGCGACTGCCCCGAGCGCTGTGAGGAGGCGGGGGGAGTAGGGATCTGTTGGTGACTCTGCGGGGGCGTGATGGCAGATATGTGTGTGGGCATGGTGGTAGCTGCGGGGTAGAGGAGGGAGAGGAGAGCGCTCTGCCTGTCAGAGGCGGATGAGGCGGGGATGCCGTGTGGCGAGGCGTCGGTGTCGGGCATGATTGGCGTTGCTGGCGCTGAGCTCTGATTTGGGAGAGGTGATGTGATGGAATGAAACAGAGCGTCAATTCGAGAAGAATTATCGTTGCTATCCATCATGAAGAAGGGTAGGAGGAGGAGAGGTAGGAGGAGAGGGAGGAGGAGGAGAAGTGTCTCAACGAACTTGTTGAAAACGTGCACGCCTCGCTGATCACACGAGGCAATACACAGCCACACTAGTCACAACCATGTCCTCCTCCTCGACGTCCAAAGGCTGGCTCAACCTCGAAACAGCGGGTAACCTCGTACCAGACAACCATTTCTTCGAGGGTGACTCTGCATTTAAATTTCTGGGACTTACACGCACTCAGCGTCTCTATGGATTCGTCGGATGGTCAGTTACCTTTCTTTCTGAGCTACAGCGTCTACTGACCCAGCGCCGCAGTCTTATCGTCGGGTTTGCCCTCAGCCTCCTCGGTAGCATTCTTCTGTTTTTAGGACAGCTCAGCAGCTTCGCAAGTATGTCGTTTGAGTTCCTATTTCTCATCATCAATCTCACGTTCTGTAGTTCTCTACACCATCGGTATTCTCATCTCCCTCGCAGGCACGGGTTTTCTCATCGGGGTACGTCATCACAGCCATTCTCTGTCCCTCCCCGCTCACGTCATGAATCTAGTTTGCGTCTCAGATTAAGATGGTAATTCTCTCCTGCGTGCTTGCTTTCCTTACTCACTCTTTCAAAGATGTTCAAAACCGTGCGCATACTCGCCACCGTCGTCTTTCTAGCCTCCATCGTACTCGTCTTCATTGGGGCCTTTGTATTGCACAGCGAGGTTCGTCCCCTCGTTCCTTTACCTCTTTGATTGTTCACACCCCTTTCGCAGATCCTCTGCATAAGTAAGTTTCCCTTCATACCCTCTTGTCTTTTGCTCATTCTCCTTTACAGTCTTTGTCGTCATAGAGTATCTCGCATACACCTGGTACTGTCTCTCCTACATTCCATACGCCCGCTCCGCCGTGCTAAAACTCGTCGGCCTTAACTAACTAACATCTGTACTTATTCTTGAGCATGCATATACTTTCACCCCCTGAACGAATTCTTCAGCTCTCGCAGCTTGTCCATCACATCAGACGCAGTGGAAACACCAGTCGCATTCCTGCACCCAAATTTAGATCACTCGGTCGTACCCGAGCTGATGCCACTCACTTGACCGCCTCGCTGTCCAGGCGCATGAACACGTTCCATTCCTTTTCATCGCCAATAGTAGACCGCCCCGTCGTGATCTTGTTCTCTTCAACCAGCTTTCTCAGGCGCTCTACGGCGGCGTTGCTAGGATCGATTGATTTGCCAAACGCAGCGCTCCCAGCCGTGTATTCATGTCCGTTGTACACGACCGTCTCGTCGGGCAACGTCCCCAGGTACGAGAGCGCAGCATGCATCTGCTTACCGTCGCCCTCGAAGAATCGGCCACAACCCCCTGAAAGCAAGCGTTCATCGTCTCATGCGTGACCGCCACACACGTGCGCGCCTACCTTGAAAGAGCGTGTCACCAGTAAAGACGCCGCCAGCCTGAGACTTGTCGGACTTGTCGGTGATATAGTAGCAGATCGAGTCCTGTGTGTGGCAGGGCGTCGAGAGACATCTACTCAAAGCTTGATCGTGCGCCGTGCAATACGCCAGTGAAAGGACAGCATACCTGACGTGAATATTATCACCAATCACAAACTCGTCTTTGTCCTTGACCAGCTGGGTGAGAGCAGGTACTTGGTTGCTCCCGCCGTAGATGGGCACACGGGGGTACTTGGCAGCCTGAAACTAGAATGTCAACGCGTGGGAGCCTGTCGCGGATGCAACACTACTGACAAAGGCCTGCGAGGTAGTGAGATGATGGGAGCAGGTGGATGACCGAGTAGAGACACACCTCGTTTCCGCCACTGTGATCGTTGTGATGGTGTGTCGTGATCGCGGCTATTATCGAAACTCCTAGCTTTTCAGCAGCCTCGGCTACCTTTGGGACGTCGTACGGGTCGACCGCTGCAGCCTTGTTGCAGCGCTCGTCGATGAGGAGGTAAGCATAATTATCTTGTCTGACGGGCACAGGAACGACTTTCATGATGATGGTGCGTGGTAGAGAAGAGAAATGTAGTCGCATGGATCAAAGAGGCGCTGTCGCATAACAGAATTGATGTGACTGATCAGACTTCTGTTGGCAGCGCTGATGGAGATGTCTAGATGTCTTCCTTTGCCCCGTAAAACTCTTTGGCGATCCTTTCGTCTTCTCCTACCCTCCCCCCCATGTTCAGACACCTCCCAGTGAGCCATCCAAGTTGTCCCCCCTCACGTCGTCTAGCTCACCCCTGTCCAGAAACGCCAGGGACCCTGTCGTGATTGTACCACTATTACTAGTACTCTGGCTTTACCGGTTTCCTCTTCGGATAGATCTACGACCCCCCTCACGAACACTGATATTAGTCTTACGACCTCCACAGCAACCTCGACCTCCTCTAGCTCAATCCCATCCTCCTTCAGCTCAACCCCAGTTCCTTCCTTCACTACATCCAGCGTCATCTTTTCGTCACAGCCCAGCTCGACGTCCTCATCATCATCCATGCCCTCGCCTACGAGCTCTACCGCCGCACTTACCACCGAGTCCACGCATGTCAATGCAGGTTCCATCGCCGGAGCCGTTGTCGGTGGCGTCGTCTTCCTCGCACTGGTTTTACTGAGCATCCTCCTCTACCTGCGCAACCGAAAACGCAAGCGCACGCCGCCCTCGTCCGAGTTCATGAACTCACTCAGGCCCGGCGACCCGCCCGTGTTGCGTCTCGACTCGGGCGATGAGTACCCCCATGCGTTCCCCGAAAAAGCCAACTTTGCGCACTATCCCACCGCTTTACAGCATCACACATACGACGTGAAGATCCCAGAGGAGATAGTGACGATGACAGACATACCCTCCCCGTTGCCGAGCATCCAAAACATGCCGCTTCATCCGCGCAGGTTTTCGCTACAGCCACAGTCCCCACCGAAACGTCATCGTCTCACTGGCAGTATCGGAAGTTGGATGCAGGTTGTCTCGCGCGAGTCGTCGTCGTCGCCGACTCGAGACTCTGTCTTGCTCTTTGCACCGCGCTTTTCGTCGCAAGAGTCGTTTACACCTTCCGAGCCCATTTCACTTCAACCTTTACGTCGTCAACCAGATTAGATTATTATGTAATCATGTACGAGTGGTGAATTTTTGCAGCCTTGAATTGTTGTAATACATACTATGTTGGACCACTGCTCGATCTCGCACAAAGGTATGAATGTGACACTCTGAGCGGTCGTAGAAATCGTTTTCATTGTCTAAAGGGGGCGTCGTACTCTGGTCTCGCTCGTTCACACCCGACTTTGCGTGCTCCCCCGTCAACTCTCTCGTCCGCGAAGCTCTCATCGAAGGCAGAACAGCAGAAGAAAAGTACGAAAAGGATGGATATGCAGTCAAATGGACGTTCTTCAACGACCTCGAGCTCATCTTCGTCGTACGTTCGTTCCAACATGACTCGCATGCTCTTGACCCCCACCCCGCCAGGTCACGTACCAGCGCATCTTGCAGCTCACATACGTCGAGGACCTCTTGACGGCCATGAAGGCGCTCTTCATCAAGCTCTTCGAACCCTTTCTCGCCACGTTCGTCGCATCGCTGCATGCCATGAACAACACCAAATCAGGCTCGGCTCCGTCTGTCCCTTGGAATTTCGCCAAGGCGTTCGAGGGCTGGGATAACGTGTTTGACAAGCTGCTCAAGGGCATCGAAGAAAAGGCCGCACACGTAACCGTCCCAAGCAAAGAGGCGCTCGTGAATTCCGTACTCACGCGTTTACGTAGGAACGAAGGTCCCGCCTCCGGCCTATTACTCATGCACAACAGACGACTCGGGATCCCTCTTCGGACGATTTCAGTACGCGTACGTTCTCGATTTGACCTCTGCTTTTTGCTGCTTTGGCGTACGCTTTCTCGCAGTACCCTCCGAGTCCCCGGATGTGCCTCAGGACGAACAACAGATTGCGAGAAACGTTCAGGCGCTCAAAGATAGGTTGCGTGGTCGTGGGACTAGGCGCGGTGGGAGGGGAATGTCGCGCGTGGATTCAGGAAGCGGACGAGACACTCTTGCTGTGTCAGAGTGAGTCCTCCATGTTGAGTCGTCGCGCCATCTTATCCATCTTTCCCGTCCAGCACCGAGTCCACCAAGCGAAAAGCCAAGGCGAAAGCGGGACGAAAGTGGGGCGACGAGACCCCCAGCGAGACCGACATGGCGTCGCTCGACTTTAG
>JBBPPA010000723.1:0-17847 GCA_038091735.1 Leccinum pellstonianum
GTGAGGTCGCCGACGAAGACGCCGAGTCGGGCGACGAGGGCGACGAAGAAGACCCTGCCCAGCTCGAAGCGACGCGGCAGAAACTCGAGGAACAAGCCCGAAAATACCTCGCAGCGCAGACTCACGACGTCATCATCCCTTCTTACTCGGCTTGGTTCGACATGTCTACCGTCCACCCCGTGGAGCGCCGTGCGCTCCCAGAGTTCTTCAACTCGAGAAACCGGTCTAAGACCCCTTCCATTTACAAAGAATACCGCAACTTTATGATTAACACCTACCGCCTTCGACCAACGGAGTACTTGACCGTGACCGCCTGCAGACGGAACCTGGCTGGAGACGTCTGTGCCATTATGCGCGTTCACGCGTTCTTGGAGCAGTGGGGACTCATCAACTATCAGGTGCGATTGTTTGCAGTTTGGATGTCTTATATGTGCCAACCCATCGGCTTCCCAAGATTGATCCAGAACAAAGACCTGCCGCACTCGTACCCCCATTCACAGGTCATTTCCGTGTCATTCTCGACACGCCTCGCGGTCTCCAGTCTCTCCATCCCGGAACACGCCCTACTGGCACCCACCCCACCGCCAATGGTGTCCCAAAAAACCAAATGGTATCCTCAGCGCTCGGTGCTACATCCGGAGCCCCAGGCTCTATGATCACCTCCGCTTCCCTCGAACTTCGCAATTCCATCTATCAAACCACCTCCAAAGCTTCTCGAGAACTCAAACCCGCCGAAGCCAAAACTCTCGCAAACGGTATCTCCTCCAACGCGAAAGGAAACATGTCGTACCAATGTGACACCTGCGGGACCGACTGTACCGCACTACGATACCACAGTCTGAAAGTTAAAGACTTTGAGCTCTGTGCACCGTGTTACCTCGACGGGCGGTTCCCCTCGACCATGTTCAGCGGTGACTTTGTCAAGCTAACCGCTGCACCGCCTGGTATCGGCCATGGTGCAGATGAAGAATGGACAGACCAAGAAGTGCTGTTGCTTCTGGAAGGGATAGAAATGTATGACGATGACTGGACCGCAATCGAGGATCACGTCGGGACGCGCACCGCGCAACAATGTATACGCAAATTCCTCTCGTTACCGATCGAAGACCCCTACATCGCAGCCGAAGGAGACCAAGGACCGCTCCGATATGGGAAAATTCCCTTTGAACAGGCGGATAATCCTGTGATGAGCGTGGTAGCGTTCTTGGCTGGTGTGGTTAACCCCGCAGCTGCCGCCGAAGCAGCCAAGACGGCGATGCATGTACTCTCCGAAGGTGGTGCGCCAAACGAAAACGAAGATGGGGACCACAAGGAGGTTCTGGACGGCGAAAAAATTGAGGGGAAGAATGCGATGCAACAAGACGTTGCAGGGACATCGTCTATGCTACCAAACGGCGAACCGTCGTCCAAGAATGCTTCACCCGGACAGCAAACCAGCGACATGGTGGTGGACCAGCCTGCGGTGGGGACTAAGGGACCAAAAATGCCTCACTCCCAGGTAGCGCGCGCTGCAGGACTCGCGCTCAAATCGTCGGCACGTGCCGCTGCAGCGCTCGCAGATTCAGAGGATGCGACGATTCGAAGCACGCTTGTGTCGTTGATCAAGCTGACGTTGACCAAACTCGAGCTGAAGATGACCGCATTCGAGGAACTAGAAGAGCTTCTCGAGGAAGAACGAAAGGGTCTCGAGAGCACCCGCATGGCACTCGTCAACGAACGGGTGAACCTTAAACGAATGTTGGATGGGGTCAGAACTGAGCTAGGCAAGAACACAAATCTCGGTACAACAGGTCAGGGTACGCCGGTGAGCGAAGTGCCATCGGGGACTCCGATTGAAGGGGACGCGGGGCCGGTGGGCGATGGCAGTTTTGTTCAGCTGGGTTGAAGTGAGAAAGATGGAGAACGTGCTATGGTTATTCTGTGCTATTGCCATCTGTTGTTTGCTTACTCGCGGTGCTCTTCTCTACTACACGCTTTGTGTACACAAGCTGGTTCGAACCGTCTACTTCAGAATTTAGACTAATTTTGGCGGCCGATATCGCTTGCATCGAGTTCGTGTCATCGTTGTGTTCTAAAGGCTTGTCCAGTGCAGTAGTGACATGTAATCCTCAGCTGCATGTACATATGCCACACAATCATCAAATTATCTTCTCTATTCGTTGATGTACTGCTTGGATGCAGCAGGTATAAGTTGACTAGTGTCCTAATTCCATGGTATGTTCATCGAAAAACCTCCTTGCAAGTTCGTCCGCCACCACCTCGTCCAACTCAAGTCCTTCCTTTAGATTCTTCGCAACAACCTCATGCTTCAGAGACTTCTTCTGACTGAGCAGTAGTAGATCCATCGCATGTCTCCCCGCGGAAGTAAACCATTGATTCTGGTCCGATGGGCAATACTCCTTTGGTGTCGTCCCCACGAAATCCACAAGAAGCTGCTGGACCGCCTCCATAGACTCTTTATACTTTTTCTGGTGCTCCTTATCTTCGCCTTGCAATACAGTGACGCAGGCGTGATTGCTAAAGGACATGGCTCGAATCTCCGGGTCGGATCTGTGCTTGTCCCACCAATCTTCCATCCGCTTTGTCTTCCCGAGCCCGGTGACGACGAGCATCCTGGGAACCTGCTTATCACAGATGTGGTTGCAAAACAGGCGGTAGTTGCTGTTCATGGCCCCCGTAACGCCGCTCCCGACCATGCACAATATCACGAGATGGATGCCCCCGGCTTCCTTGGCTAGTTGAACGAGTCGGTATATGTGTTGGACGGCGGAGTGGTAGGTTTCGAGGTCAATGAATGGGTCTCGGGGGCCGATGACGTAGAATATGCGAATAGGCTTCGATTGGAGGGTGGTATCGATGGGCGTGACAGACATAGGTTCACGTTCGTAGTCTGTGAGAGGCTTGATGACAACCGCGCCGGCGATCAGGTTGATCACCCTCCCCACGGCGACGCCTGGCTCACCGCAAACGATGACGTTGGTGGTTTTGAGTCCAGGAGGGTGCCGCGGTAGCCGATCGATGCGTTGGGCTTCGGTAGGTTCGGTAGGTTCCGAGTCGGGATCGCTGGACGGTGATTGTTTTGGCTGATCGTCAGAGATATGCTCTCCGTGTCGGCAGACCACGGCAATGCTCCGCAAGACGAAGCCATCCAAATTTTCATCACTCAGCCGCTCCAAGCTCCCTGGAACACCTCCCAGGTCTTTTTCTTGTTCCTGTTCCTCTCCTTCTCCTTCCACCTCATCGGGTTTAAAGTGCACGCGAGTATACTTCCATGGCTCAATCCTGTAGAGATAGATGACGAGTGGACGCTGGATCCGATTATCCTCAGGAGGGTCGAAACTGCATCGCAGAACTGCCTTCCAAATTTTCTCCTTCACATGCTTGATAGGGAGGTTGATGCGCACCACGTTGTTAGTGATGGAAAAGTGCGAGTTATAGCTGTCATCTCTGATGGCATCCACATAGTGTTTGCGGAAGTCGGATTCAGATATTTCGTAGGATTTCAGGTACTGGGATGGAGAAAAAGCGAGAAGTCCAGTAGTGTTCATCATCTCGAAAGGAGGGCTGGAAGTGTCATCGACCGACTCGGTAGAGGATTCGGGAACTGGACCAGAGGCCGGAGGTGCGTCTGCCATTTCGACGTCTTCTGGCTCGGGGGCAGTGACAGTGTGATACCAAGAAAAGAGGGTTTGGTCAGGGGAATTTGTAACAAGAGTGTGTTGCAAGTGTTCGAACGCAACGTCGTCTATCCCATAAGTAGGGACCATGTGGACGCCGAGTACACCCAGTAATGAGTATGCCCTGTCCTCGATCTTTGTCGTTTCCCGCTTAGCCGCCCAGAACATTCTTTGAGAGACAGTTACTTCTTGAGGAATCTTGGCATACCGGAGGATCTCTGCACTGATCCCCGTACGGTCTGCGATGGGGTCTACCAGGTCCTCCCGAGTACCGATGAAACGCCAGTCTTTCGTAAAGAACTTGAGGTGCTGTGGTGCGATCAACTCTTGTAAAGTCCAACCCCGCGTGAACCAGTCGCTCTCGGTAAATTTGGTAGGGTCGCCGACGTCGTGGAGATAGACATAGCAGACTTCTGACTTCTGATACCACTTGTACATCGAATTGATGGCCTCGCCGAGTTCGGTGCTGTTGCTCTTGTCGATGCAACAGGTATCCAGCCAAACGTATTCGATTCCGTCCTGCGACGCCAGCGCGCAAGAACCTTGTATCTTCTCGAATCCCTTTCCCTTGCTTCGAGTGCGTGCTTGATCACCGATGTCCTCGAAAAGGACCTCTTCTGTATCAGGGCCCCATCGATGTGATACGATAGCGTAGCGGGGTGGATGTCGCTGGTGCAACAGCTCTAATTGCATCGACCTGGAATTGAGAAGACGCATGGTCCTGCATAGACTGTCTGGACGATGAGCGTGGAACTCATAAAGACCCGAAACCTACCTTCAACGAAATGATTCGTCTTGTCTTCTGACAAAGTCTATCGGTTGGCAGGGGTTAACACTGATGGATAGCCTAGTCAGATAAATCGGGATAGAGAAGGGGGTAGGACATGCCTCGATCTGATTGGGATGGATGTGTAGAGACGAGCACAAGGACAGACTTGAACACGAGGCAGGCGGGCGCTTACTTGTGGCCCATTGCCGTTAGAATCACCGTATATTCCTTTTTCAATCTTGTTGGCTACGAGGCTATATTTATGAGACGATAGGCACCTGTAAGTATGTATAAGCTGTAAATTCCGTAAGAGAGGCTGGCATGAGGGCAAAGTAAGAGTTGAAGTAGTACTCGCGTAGTAGTAAGTGTTACATACCACACTACACACTTTGTCACACTCCTTCAAAAGATGCACCCGACCTTGGCTTGTCTGTCGAAAGCATCCCGGCGTGCTCTGACACCCAAGAGAGGCAACAAAGATTTTTACAAAGGTGCGTTTCTTCGCAGCCACTCCATCCCGTCTCGCTCAGCCGAACTTTTGTAGGCACCCGCCAGGCTACACTCCCGGGTGGTCACCGCACCGGTGCACCTGGTCGGTTCGTTATTGGCGGCACGTCCAAATACCGCCTCCTCGATGAAAAAGTGCGCGTCTTTGTGGGGCCCAACGCCGAGGAGATTGCCCAGAGCGAGGTACGTGCCCCGGGGAACGACTGTGCGGCAGACGGCTGAATCACTGGCTTCATTTCTTCGCTTTTGCCGGTCTGTCCATCAAAAACGTATGAACACGAATGCGAAACTGTGGATGCCGTCAGTTGAGACCATACGTACACGTCTCAACCAAGTTGACCAGTCAAGACCGCCGGGATGCTCAGCTCCTCGTTCCTATCGCTCCAGGGACCAAGATAAAACAATGGAGACGAGATGCCGAAACAGCACTGATTGAAAAAGATTCGGAGACAGAACAACAGTCGGGAACGAAGACCCGGGCATGAGCATACCAGCGAGACATGGATAAGGCTGTCGATAGATTTCGTGAGTGCTCTTTTTCTCTGTTATTGTCATCTGGACTGGCGCTGATTAACGATTCTTCCTGTGGAAAGTTATCTATATTCTATAGTAGCTTTGACTTTACTCCATGACGTCTTATTTTTTGGGCATCCTACTACCACCCAAGACAATTACATCCACTGAGTTGCAAGTGGAGCTTGTACGCTTACCCCAAGTGCCGCATGGTTCCGTTGCTTCTCAACCGATGCAGCTCAAAATCGAACTCCTCGTGCTTAATTCAAAGAAAATGTCGACAACGCGTCGACACCGCACTGTATCATCAGGCTTCATTTCGCGTGCGATCCTGCCCGCAATTGAAGCACGTTGCAGTCGAACTTGATCGGCACACTCTATATTACGTGTTTGATGCCTGCGAACTGAATGAAGCACAGACATACGCCATGCAGATTTAAAAATATCGAAGTCCATTTTCCGAAGTGGTCGCTGCCAGGGGCACGGGTGTCTGGCCTCCAACCGAGAGACTTGCAGCAGCAAACAATGTCATCTTAGCAGGTTCAATACTGATATTGTCTCCTGGCCCGCAGCAGGTGGCTATGGCGGTTGCACACTGGGTGGATGGATAGCCTTGTAATACAGTGATAGAGTAATGAGTCTGCCAAGGCAAGGCAACCCGCCTTCCAGGTTCTAGTCTGGCCGAGAGCGCCACGAGGCACCCCGTGATGGCATTGATGGGCCAATCAACCGGGTCGCCGCTGCCATCCGAATCACCCTAGCTAGTAGCGGGCTTCGCGCGTGTACAAGTCTCTCGAATTACCAAACTGGTCGCGTAACTTTTGCCACAAAAATGCTCGAGTTTCATATCCTACATAAAGATGCGCCGTAGAGATCCCGACGGGGATCATTGCAATGAGTCAGCATAATCCAATCGTGCGATCGACAAATCCTTCGTCGCAATCCTTGGCCGATTTGTCGTTATACAAGACATGGTACAAGATTGATCACCTGTATCGGAGATCTGAAAGAATCGACGCGGAATATCTACCAGTCCATCCTCCTGGACATTCGGTGATCCGGGTGGGCAGGGAAGCGCCGGGGACATCGCATCACTGGCAAGCGACATTTGGCGAACGGATGCGGTGAAGCAGGAGGGTTAACAAGTATATCCAGTGACTCCAAAATATAGACAAGAACTCGGATAGCCTGTTCCGCCCTGCGGCCTGATATATGAGAGCCGAGGACCGTGAACGTGCCTTTTCCATGGGCCAATCAAAGCCCACCAAGTATTCAGACAGAGATACTTCGTCTTGAGGCCCGAGGAACCAAAGCGAGAGATCTTCTGGCTCTCCACCCCAGCGCCCGTCACGACCGGACGGCCCAAGATTCTAGATGATGAAAAACGATGATGTTCCTTCTGGACCGATCTGAGTGTGTTCAAGATGATATCTATACGAAGCTCACCTGCTCTCAGAAGTATTGATATAATCGACTTGAGCGTTGTGGCGGTAAAGTGATTGTACGTAGAGCCGGAATTGCAGAAGCATGCGGGACTACTTGGTCACCTTGAGAACCAAAAAAGACACCGAGTTTGCAGCTCTACGACTGACCGTCATGTTGACGATCTGTGGCGGATCGTCCCAAGGTCGCGGTATCCCACTTCCCGTAAGCCATTTCTGCGAAGACAACGGCACTTTGTCATAAGGATACTTACATCAAACAGACCACTACCTCTATCAAACTACGCATCGTTGGTGACCCTGAAAGGAGGAACAAGGTCTGACATGGGGTAGGCTAGTTTGAACAATGAGCGCTTGAGCCACAATAGGGATCATGAAGAACCCACTGAGACGGTGGGTTCCAAAACGCCACCTGATGGTAGATCCGCGTTCGATCCCCGACACGCCACTACAGGAAGAGGTGATACGGGCCGCAGTTCTCGTACGACAGTAAGTACCTCTGCCACAGATGTGGACGTACAAAAAAAACACACTTGAGGTAAGACTCTGACTGGTACGAGGCGAAGCCGTGAACATCGCTGTTAGGGCCCGACGGGTTGGACGGATGAATTAGAGGATACAAGTGCGTCCGTGACCTTCTCGGGCATCCGGAAGGTGTCGGCTGGTATTGTCACCGCTGCCTGCGCGTCTCCACGGAATGAGATCTATTGGCACAGGTGAGTCAACGCCGCCTGACAGCTTTTTAGACACACCTTGTGCGCGCTCCACCAGAATGAATGGACAATGCCAGAGCAGAGCTGCAAGACTGTCACTCGATCAGTTCATTACGTGGCCACACCTGGCTTGCTCAAACGCCAAGTGTCATATAACACGCCGAGTCTCGGCCAGTCACAGCACCAACCGCCCCAATGCTGTGGAGCGCCCGCGCCGTGCTCCACATCGTTGACGAAGCGTGGACGGCCTTGGCATCGTCAGTGTCGTATGTAATATAGGACCGAACGCATTCCAACTAACAACCCACGCTGTTGACGTACGCATGGCACAGCCAGTGAAAAGGTAGAGTGGGGAAGGCCCGGTCTATCTGGGCGATTCGTGATTGATTTTATTAAACCCGAGTGGGGAGGGGGCGTCATGATGAACGTTTGATAAGTGGGTGTCTCCAGCTTGGGGCATACACCTACTTACCAGCGCAGACGCATTTGTCACTGCGACAGACATTTGAAAACGATTGCACGACGAAGTCGAAGTCGCCCCGAAACGTCCCCGGCGTGAAGGCCTGCAGAAGCTGTTCGATGAAACAAATTTCAATGATGCACCAGACTCGCCTTCGTCCTCGAGATGGGAACGGGATTTGGGATCTTGTTACCATATTAGACATGGAGAGGGGCAAATGAAGTAGGGCACGGCGACAATGTGTGCCGGACCATGCTGCGGAAAGGACAACGTGCTGGTTGTCGATCTGAGGATGAAAGAGCAGAACACTATGGATAGGTCGACGATGATGGCGAGTTGGAGGTCTGAGACTGAGCGGGTCAGGTCGTGGAGACGAAAACTGTCAGTGACTAAGTCTCAGATTCAGAATTACTATTACATACTTGAGCCGACAGGTTTGTACGTAGGCTCCTGTGACGATCGGGAGCACGTTGGCGTAGCGGTCGCCTAAAAGCCACATCAATTTAAATGACCGTTCCATTGGAAGGTTTATAAATGCCCAGCCCCTCCAAGCTGGATCTAGGTCATGTATGTGAATATTCGTGCTCCACGTAAGTACGAACCTTGTACGACACGTCTCTACGGGTCCGTTCTGTTGGATCAGCAGAAATTAAAAAAAATAGTATACATATATCTACCAAGGGCGTGGTGCTGTGAAACTTGCTCGTCTCACTTTGTCCCGTCATGCCCTTCGAACGATATCTTCGCGAAGAGGACCTCCCCGTCACCACTGGCAGCCGTCGCGACTACAGCGACTACTATCAGGACTACAGAAACGCAGCTGACGACGACGCCGACTGCCACTACTCTCGCTCCCACCACGCTTACCAGCCAGAATCTATATCTCATCATGACCATAATCCTCATGGGCTTCACTTTCAGATCCCCCAGTTCATGCTCAATGGCCCCCCCGTTCTCGCACCGGGTGGTGGCGCAGAGGTTCTCCCAGCCAGTCTCCTCGACAGTGGCTCAGATTCCACCACATCCTCATGGTTCGCCAACAACGGCTTTGCATCGTAAGTCGAGTGTCTCTCCGCTCCTTTTTTTTTTTCTTTCGCGTGCTCATCCTCCTCCAAGCTTCCGTTCAGCCCTGATCTCGAGACCGATTGTCTCAGGCACAACGCCCGACAGTTCCACCACTTTCCCCTCTGATGACTCGCAGCAACGTCTGCCTCCCTCTTTTCTTCCCCGTTTCACCCCGAGCGTGGATCCGCGGCAACACACATCTCAGTCGTTCCAAGTCCCCACCAACTATGCTCCCGACCTTCCTTCCTCTCATCCATCCGCAAGAACTTCCAATCCCGCTTCTTGCACGTCCTCCGGCGACCTTGCGTCAGATTCCCCGTCTTCTCTCCCCATAACCGCTCCATCCCCCCACGGCCTTGCGGTATACTCGGCTTCGGGGTTTGATGTTATCTCGATCCTCTCCCGCGTAGTAAACCGCCCAAATCCCACCGTTCAGCTCGGTCCTGTCGATCTCTCATGCTCATTCGTCATCGTGGATGTGAGACGACACGACTTTCCCATCGTATACGCTTCTCCCATGTTTTGTCATCTCACGGGTTATAGCGATCGGGAAGTTCTTGGACGTAATTGCCGCTTCTTGCAATCTCCAACTGGTCACGTCGAGAAAGGCCAACCACGTCCCTTCACATCTCAAGTGGCTGTCTCTCACATGCGAAAATTGCTCTCATCGTCCAAGGAATGTCAAACAACCATAGTCAATTACAGAAAGGGCGGGCATGCATTCATCAACCTTATCACCGTTATCCCTCTCCGTGGTGGCGTACATAATACGCTCGAGGAAGCCGATGAAGTCGTCTATCACGTCGGCTTTCAGGTGGACTTAACGGAGCAGCCAGCTCGGATCCTCGACAAACTCCGTGATGGGAGTTATCATTCCGCCAACGACGGCTGGAGAGCGAATACCGTTGGGCTTTCTATCATGAACCGTGGTCTTGGCCAGCTGGCACAGACTCATAATATGACGAGTATCGGCTCCAAGGGAGGAAGACATGGGCAAATGATGAACGTAGCGGTATCGAAGGAGTTGAGAAGCCTTATCGCCGACACCACCTTCACGGACTCTGTGTCGATCTCCACGGGGACAAGTATGTCAGGTCCGACTGGTTCTTCCACTGGATCAGCGGAGCAGTGCAACAATGCAACGACGTCCCTCACAAAGCTTATGACACCGCCTAACACCACTTCTACGAGTCGTATGCAGGTCAATGGTAGTGCAACGGCCCCTGTTTCCATATCTCCGTGCCTCTCACTTCTACTTCTTGAATATCTTCCTGATTTCGTTCTGGTGCTATCTCTGAAGGGCGCCTTCCTCTATGTCGCGCCTTCAGTTCGGCTTGTCCTCGGCTATGAGCCACAGGAGCTTATAGGTAGGAGTATATCTGACATATGCCATCCCGCCGATCTAGTACCTCTTATGAGAGAGTTGAAGGAGGGTAGTGTGAATGGGCTCAGCATTCCAGGGACCAGTGATATTGGCTCGATGGGGGTGGGTTCCGGTAGTTTCCCGAAATCGGTGGATCTGCTCTTTCGCGCTCTTTCCAAGGCGTCTACGCTCTCCGCTTCTAAAGAGGTAGTGGACGTATTCGCTGAACAGAGCAACAGCACTCATTCTCCCCAGGCGTCATCCTCATCACCGGCTCGGACACCATCGTCAGGGACATTGTGTTCGAATGATTACTCTGATGGAACAACACCGCCATATGTTTGGCTGGAGTGTCGAGGTAGGCTCCACGCTGAGCCGGGGAAAGGACGGAAAGCCATCATATTGTCTGGGCGAGCGCGATGGATGCCTGTCGTGCGGTGGAATAGCATTGATCAGGCAGGTGGCATTGGCGATCTCGGGCATCATGGAGAAAATGTTTGTGGTGGCTCGACAGCAGGTATAATGCGTTTTCTACTTGGTGGATTCGAGTATCTGGAATTCTGATTACGGCCTCAGGTTTGCGGTCAACTGAGACCACTGGAACACAGTCCATCGATCCTTTGGAATTTTGGGCCCTGTTGTCCACCCAGGGCACTTTCCTTGTGGCGTCTGCCAGCGTCAGGGATGTGCTTGGGTGGGGAACTAGTGAAATGATCGGGAGGAATATTTGGGCAATGGTGAGGGATAATCGAAGTGGCATTAGAGAATGTGTTGAAGAAGAGCTGGCGAAGTTGGATTCCCCGGAGGTATGCTTCTTTCCGTTTTCAACTCTAATCGCGGTCATTCAAATCCTTTTTTTCTTTTCCGCCTCTAAAGAACATAGATGACCGGGACCCCCCGCCCACCTTCGTGACGACGTCCCTGGTGCATAAAGAGCTGCGTATAGTGCCAATGCGGCTCGCATTTTACCGTACGCCGCGGTCCCGCAAGCATGCACCGCCTACGACATCATCGATCGGCCTCACCCCGACCCCACTTATCCATCCGCTCAACAACCCATTGTGTCCTATCGTATGTCAGGCTACGATGCTTTCCAACTCTGATTGCCAGTCGAAGAACGCTAGCAGTGTTAGCCCAGGTTCTAGTCACGCACCGAGCCGAGTACCGAATCATGTAGAGACGGTGTTAGATGAGCCAAACCTGTTGACGCATTCACCTGACGCATCGCTCTTCGAGGAACTGGAAACCACCCGAGGGACTAGTTGGCAATATGAACTTCAGCAACTCAAGTTTGCGAACCAACGGCTACTTGATGAACTCCAGGCACTGGAAGGTGCCTATGCAACTAGCGGGGCTGGAACCGATCCCTCTACCGGCACAGGACACACCGCGTCTACTCCGCTCGTTCAACAGCGCCCTTTTTATTCGTCTACCACAGAAACATCAGTCTCTCAAGAGCCATGGTTGCCACAACCACAATTGCCTTACACGCCGTTGATGCATTCGACTCTCCCCTCGTCCATGCCCTCATCACGCTTACCCCACAGTTTGCATGAGCAGGATCCACCATGCTCGGAGTGGTCTTCGCTTGCTGGCGCGAATGGACAAGGTTCCAATCGTCTCAAACGATCATGGCACTCTGAGAACGGTCCAACGACCTGAATTAGGAGTGACAGATTCGCCAGAGCATGCATGGCGCAGGTCAGGGATGGACAAGTGGACGTTCTTGGTGCAGACAAATATACACGCAAGCTGCCCCCTTTTGTTCCTTTGCCATTCCTGCCTAGTGTCTGTATAGGATTTCTTTGGGTTCTCTTATTATCTTGTTTCTGTTTGCACATCTCTCCCTCACTGCATATCCACGTTGTCGAACATTGTTTTGCTGTGCGCTTGTCGTGCTTCTGTGTAATGCCGCCGCCTTGCTACCGTTTTGAAAACCATGCGCGTCCCGATGTCGAGGATCTCGCGATAACACCCCCTTCGTTTGTTCTCGAGAGACTGTCACAAATCTTTGGTGTCGGTTGCGAGTCTGGTAGTCTTATCTTCGTGTTGGCATCGCCGGCTACTCAGTATGTACTGTACTACTAGTAATCAGAATCTACTTGTAATGAACCGCTCGAGTCAGCGTACATAACTATTCTTAGATTCCAGGCTCTTAGTCATTGTCATCTTAGTCAGCACGGCACATTTGTCATCCCGTCCAGCATCCCCGTTGCTTATATACCAAGGCTCTCCTCCTCCTCGTCTCCCCACGTCGGACCTGTGTACGTTGTGAGTCTTTTTTCGTTTCTATGTACCACCAGACTGCGATTCGCGCCGAAAAATCGTGAATTGCATGCAAGGGCAGCACAGAAAGTGCTGGATGGAATGCCACATCAGCGGATGCACCCACGCATCACCGCACCACACAATCCCACAACTGATCACTTGTATCCAGATAACCAGCCAAAATGGGTCGCCGCCCAGCTCGCTGCTACCGCTATTGCAAGAACAAACCCTACCCCAAGTCCCGGTACAACCGTGGTGTTCCCGATTCCAAGGTATATTTTCCCATCTCCCCCGAGTAGCGAGATTCTGAGCCGTTACCCCTCTTTGTCAGATCCGTATCTTTGACCTGGGACGAAAGCGCGCCTCGGTGGACGAATTTCCTTTCTGCTGCCATCTCGTTTCGGACGAGTATGAGCAACTCTCGTCAGAAGCTCTCGAAGCCGCTCGTATCTGTGCCAACAAGTATGTCACCAAGACGTCCGGAAAGGACTCCTTCCATCTGCGTGTCCGCGTACACCCCTTCCACGTCATCAGGATCAACAAGATGTTGTCCTGTGCTGGAGCTGATAGGTCCGTCCTTTTCTTCTGACTGATACGACTGCCGTTCGATAAGCTCGCTTCAGGCTCCAGACTGGTATGCGCGGTGCATGGGGCAAGCCATACGGCACTGTCGCCCGAGTCAACATCGGCCAGATCATCCTCTCCATCCGTTGCAAGGACAACAACGCTCCCGTCATCCAAGAGGCTCTTCGCCGTGCCCGTTACAAGTTCCCCGGTCGTCAGAAGATCATCGTTTCCAAGAAATGGGGTTTCACGAACGTGAATCGCGAGGAGTACACCAAGCTGAAGGAAGACAAGCGCGTGTTGCAGTATGTGTCTTTTCCTCGGCGGTCATACGTTCGATGTCTGATGACTTTGTGGCAGGGATGGCGCGTATGTACAGTACATTCGTCCTAGGGGCCCTCTAGATGCCAATCTGCGGGCACAACTCAAGGCTTGAGAGATTACATACGTTATGTGTCCATTTTGATCCAGTAGTACGTTCGAAGTCAGCCTGATATATGAAGGTTCTGAGAGTATGACAGTCTTGAGCCACTGTATCCAGTATGCTGCGCCCATTGTTATGAAACAGCGTAGAAAGGCTTGCATCACTGAACAACCGCAAAAGAGAACACCCCGGAACTTAGGCACTAATCGGCTTCAGTGCAGCTGAATGAGGCGCCAATGAATACCGCGCCCTGAACCTGAAAGGCCTTGGCAACGATGACTCATCCGTAACGAACTCAATTGGCCTGGGCCGAGTCGTCGTATGTATTTACACGCAATTACACGTGCACAGAATCGGAGGCAGTAATTCACTTCGTTATTCACTGACAGTGCCACCCGATGCGGAAAGATAAGTTCCGGTTTCACCAGCGATGATGGATACTCAGGTGAGCTCTCGTTGGAGAGGTGGCCCAGCAGTTCCGAGCTAATGATGGCGGGAAGAAGACCTACAACATAGAGACCTACTGCCAGGACCTTTGCCACCGTTGCTCTACCTCATGCTTGCCTGGGCCACTCCGAGATCGGCTTTGTCCTGCATGGGTTAGTACTCGCCCACACATTCAAAACTTTTCCCAGCACTACCCTTGAGTCTTATCGAATTCTTCTTGCCACTGGCCTTCGGTACCCAGGATCCATCTCAGGCTTTGTCTCAATGCAGTTAAGTGCCAATGGAATTGTGATAGCTGGCGGTGCCCAGACTCGTTGGCACGGGTGCCGAGAAGTCTCGTATCTGTCCCTAGATAGCTGACGTTCCGGGCTGATAAGTTGTGAATTTTCTCGCAAGATCATATCGGTCAAGCAACGACCTTTGAGAATCTCTGCTCAGCCTGGGGTTGCACCTACTTCAAATTACAAATATGGTCGTCTCCGCCACTGGGGGGTAGTATGCCGATCGTACTCATAATAATTCCTCGATGTGTGGATACATCATACAAAATTCGTACAGTCCGCCGTGAAATCATGTTGCGATGCTTTAAATATTCTTCAGTGGTCCGTTCAGGTCGTTCATTTGGGTATCGATCATGATCAGGTCCTGCGTCAATTCACGGGATGTATCTGAATTCAGGTGTCTAGGAACCCAAGGTCAGCATCGACGCTAGATCCCCACTCCCTAGCCACAATGCTCACTTTATCGGCTAATTCGTTCATGTCCACGGGCGCGTTGAGATCGGGGCGTCCATGCGACGCATCTCGTCGAGCGTTGTCCCATCTGTATGACAAGTAAAGGATGATGGCAAGTGCACCGCCAAGTGCATTCAGACCGCACGTAGTACCAAAACCAAGGCTATGGATCCGTCAGTAAACTCATGGACCACTTGAACACACAACGGTGACCACGTACAGGTACCGCGGACCGTCGACGGTCGGGTAGAGGTTAGTACCCAAGATCGATCCACCCTGGCCGATAGCCATGAACATGGGAATGCCAGCGGCCCGTTTGGACTCCGAGCCGAGGTTATGCGCGAACCAGGCAATGACGATGCCGATAGCCGTGTATGTTCCGCTAGTGATACAAAACACCGCAAAGTATCTCGCGTGTGGATTGGTCGGCACAACTATCACAATCAGGTATCCTATCGCAGCCAGGAAACATGAACTGGCGATGACGAGTCCTCGGGTTTGGAAGCGATCAGTGAAGTAAGCAGCGCCACAGAGAACGATTGCAGCGACCGCATACGGGGGGACAGTCAAGAGTTGAGCGAGGGCGTTGGCTACATGAATCAGTCAGGCTTCAACCTCTAGCGCATTGGGATGAGAAAAACTCACTGTAGCCAAACGTCTTGATTATTGTAGGAAGGAATGCAGCAATACTCGCCAAGGCACAATTGAGACCAAAGTAGATCACTCCACCAGCGTAGATGCGCCAATCAGCAAATGCTGCAAAGACGTGCGCTACGGTCCATGATCAGATGAGTGCCATGACAATAACGATCCACAAGACTCTGCAATTGAAACAATTGCTCACCTTTGTTGATGACTGCTCCAGTATCAGCCTTGGTTCCTCTCGAACTGCGTTCCAAGGCGATTTCTCGCTCTCTCGGTGAAAAGAATTTTGTCGACTCCGGCCGGTTGGGCAGAAGAAGCATCGCAACGACACCGAGCAAGATCGCAGGGATACCCTACATGATCGACAAAGAAGGATTGGCATTCACCCATCGTTCATATAATATGAGGGATACCTCGATCAAGAACAGAATCCTCCAATCTGATTCGCCACCACTACCACCAGCGGTCTTCAGGGGGGCGCCAAAGTGAATTTGTTGGACGCCAAAGGCAATCAGTCCACCAAAAGCACCTGCAATGGCTGCAAAGCCGAACCAGTATCCCATACGAAGACCGAGCTCGGCCCTCGTGTAAAAGAATGCTGTATCGGTTGGCAAGTGGTGAGCAAAGTCTAACGAAAAGATAGAGCAAGAGAGGACAGAAAGGACTCGACGCGTACAGAAATAAAGAGGGATCGCTGGACCAAACCCAGCTTCGAAAACCCCGAGACCGAGCCTGCCGCAGAGCAGCCCTCCAAAGTTGAAAGCCGATGCCTGAAGGTCGGGGTTAGTGACCACCCAGAAAACTATACCAGTAAGCTCACCGATAAAGTGGAACAGATCCCCCATCCTATGGCAGCTGCTGCTATCCAATAAGACGGCGGGAAGAGCTTGGAGCACACGGTTGCAGGGACTTGGCAAATGATCTAATCGTGCGATAGGTGAGGTAATGTGATCACACCGCACAAATGAGCACTCGCAATAACATTTGCACAAAAAAGCATCGATCAGACTCACATATGGGAAGTAGAATGCGGAGCTAATCCAAATGAAAAGGATTCCTGTAGGATCACCGTTGAGGGTTTCTTGAGGAAGGCCCTGCAGACGGGCATTGCCCAAGTTGGTTCTATCCAGATCTATGTTGGTGCAGAGTAACATCAGCAAGAAGGACAAATGAAGCGAGGATAATTGAGACAGGGAACAAACTCACAAGCAAAGAGGTAGAGAAGACATGTTATGGGTAAGATACGGAGGTCAATCTTTCTGACGAGGCGTCCCTCCTCCTCAGGCGTGGCCAACGGAGGTTGGGAGGATCCAGTGTGAGATTGTGTCTCGGAAAAGGTTTTTTCATCGTCCATGGTTTATGGAAAACTTGAAAGCACTCGGCCAGAGGTGGGAACCCATATATACCTTGATGTCTCGGTCCTCGGATCAAGGGCGGGCATCAGACTGCAGCTCCAGGGTCCCCGGGGCGATGCGTAAGTAATGGGAACCTGTCATGATGTAACTACTAAAAATAGCCTTTCACCATCGGATTGATTACTACACGAACGCTTGCACGATACATAGCAGACGTCCAGGAAACTGCTCTGGTGGCCTCCCGATCTGAGCAACATACCAAGAGGCGTTAACATTTTCGCGCTTGAATTGTACTTGAGATACTTACGGCCACTGGCATGATCCAGGGAAAGGGGATGGGAAGGGTAGTCAGGCACAGCTCGGCTACTATGTAGTCTTTGTTCCTGGAACCGTCCTCGTGGACCGGAGTCGTGGTCATGAGTTTATCACGTTTCCAAAACGGTTAGGCGGCCCGACGCCGCTTCAGGATGGACCTCGAAATGAGGAGCGCATCATCGTCTAGTACAAACATACAGGTGACATGTAAGTGTCTTCCGACTCACATATCCTCTCGACGTCTCACGCGGCACTGATCGGGGTGTGCTGGTCCGTTGATCGATCGATCCCCTCGATTACATAATTTGTTCCAACCCATCCCTGTTGGCAACCTACTTACATGTAACGCCTCGTTGAATTAGATCTGATATCGTTTTGCGGATTTTTGAGGGGGGTTATGATGCAATATATAAGGAACTTCAATTATATAATAGTGTTTCGTGCTTTCATCTCGGTGGCTTCACCCAACGGGGTCGCATGCGAGACGCTCGTGCACTGTGGCCCACATGGCATGGCGTCTTGGTGAGATGACAAAATGTTCGCCGCGAGAGGTTCTCTTCCATTTAATTTCCGTCTGCAACGTGTG
>JBBPPA010000724.1:0-17839 GCA_038091735.1 Leccinum pellstonianum
ATCCTGGAGCAAGCTTTTTTGAGCCAGTAGTAAGTAACGTCGAGATCGGACGGAAGACGAAGCGTGATTGACTTGGAGTTCTAGATAAGTTGGCTTGTACGAGGAGGCTTTACAGCAGATGCGCGTAGCCATAATACATGTGTATCGTCTAGAGGTAGTACTATATCTTTCCATCTGCGCCACTGTATGTCGGTGATATATCTATCAGAGAATCACTCAGCCTTGATGGTTTTGATCCGATGCTCGATGGATCCCGGATCCCCAGATTATCCTCACTATTTCAAGACAGTCTTACTCTCGATGATCTTCTGGTTGTCATTGTGTAGTGGTAAGTAGTAAGTACCCTGATCAGCCTAGAATTCTGTGGCGCCAGCCGTGACATCCTACCTCGGTTAGATCCATGGTCATTCTTTTTGAATTCAGCCAACGCAAGTTCCTACTAAAAATTTACATAAAGTGTCGTTGATCCCGAACTCTTCGAGTCATTCGCCTTCGCTGCCAGTGCACACACTGGCAGGTGATTCGACTTAGCGGTGACACCGTGAACAAGATAGGTCAATTGTCTCGCTTAGCGCTTAGCGCTTAGCAATCACAAAAAAAATAGCGCAGATTGTGAGTAATGCTCGACCGGTACGGCCGGTCCGGTCTGGTCCGGAGTAGAACTCCGGTTATGGTAGAGGGAATATTTATAGCACCGGAGACTGTCCCTCGTTTCACGCCAGTTCTCGATGAGCCCATTCCCGATGTCATATCCTTCCACGATCCAAACCATCTCCATCGCAAAGAATGGCGGTCCCGAGGTAATCGAAAAGACGGTGGTCCCTTTCCCAACCGTCGAACCCAATCATATTGTCCTCAAGGTAATATCAACTGATCATCGATCATCGATCTTCTTTGGCCAACTTCGGACTGACGAAATAACTCAAGGTCGAATACTCTGGCGTCAACTTCATCGACACTTACTTTAGGCAAGATCGCCACCATATTTGTCCGTCATTGTATATTCCTCACACTATAAATCATGCAGGCAAGGCCTCTATTCCGTCCCAAAGTTCCCTTACGTTCTCGGCAAGGAGGCAGGCGGAGTGATCGTGGGATTGCCCACTGATGCAGCCGTCCTCGATAATCCCGATTACCAGAAGCTCGCATACAAGGAGGGTGTCCGTGTCGCTGCGGTAGGTCCACTTCTTTTTCCAATTTCCGCCACGGGGGTGACATTCTGATTCCTGGAATCGACATGCAGATGACCCAAGGGGCACTTGCAGAATATATCTCCATCCCGTGGAAGGACGTGCACCCTATTCCCGATGGCATCTCTACTCGTTCCGCAACTTCGGTATTTATTCAAGGCCTTACTGCAATCACCTTTATGGAAGAAGCGTACGATGTAAAGAAGGGTGATATCATATTGATTCACACCATCGCTGGCGGTCTAGGCCTTCTCTTTTGCCAGTATGCCAAGTATCGTGGCGCTACTGTCATTGGAACGACGTCCACCGATGAGAAGGCAGAGATTGCGAAACAGCATGGTGCTGACCATGTCATCATTTACAAGAAGGAAGATACCGCGAAAAGGGTGCTGGAGATCACGAACGGAGAAGGTGTGCACGCCGTCTTTGACGGCGTTGGCAAGGACACGTGAGTGACTCGGACCACGGTGCAGCGGCGATGAACCTTCATGCTTTATGATTGATCGTTTGATAGTTTCGATTCGGACCTTGTGATGCTGAGGAGAAAGGGTACTCTCGTCTCTGTCGGCAACGCATCGGGCCCCGTCCCACCTGTTGCGCCATTAAAGCTCACTGAAAAGAACTTGAAGCTCGCGAGACCAACGTAGGTGCACGAACAAGTTTTCATATGGTTCTCGTTTGTGATCTGACTTGGCAGGGTGATGAACTACACCTACACGTTGGACGAGAGGTTGTATTACTTCCGCAAACTCTGGAGCCTCGTCGAAAGCGGGGTTCTGCGGACTATCATCCACAAGGACTATCCGTTCACGGCGGAAGGCGTGCAGCAAGCGCACAAGGATTTGGCAGGCGGAAAGACGATCGGTAAACTGGTGGTCAAGGTCGGCGAATAGAAGTTGTACAATATTAATATTCCAATAGAATGTACTTTCAAGCTGCTTCCCGTTGCTCTGGCCAAGATACTACTGAGTTTCACTCGCTCTTCCCTTGAGTCAGCCTTTTCACTCTGCTGACAAAATCTCTGCATTTTGCCGACCCAGTGGGACGGAACAGTACGGTAACGTACCACGTACGCCGTGTATGGCCGGACTCGGAGTTTGCCAGTGCGCCCCCTATCATGGGTAGTGGATGGCATCATATCGAGTGACTGCCGGTTTCACTTGAAGAACTCTCCCTCGCTCCAGTTGCCTGCGCCAATTATCGACAAGTCCAATCGCGATGACGTTTCCCTCTAAAACCCACGCCGTCACCATCGCCAAGAACGGCGGTCCCGAAGTGATCGAGAAGACCGAGATTCCTTTCCCAGACGTCCACCCTGGACACGTCGTCGTCAAGGTGATGCCGTTCCTCTGGGAAATCAGGTCAACTCGGACGTTGAACTGACTGGGAGAAACGAACTTAAAGGCCAAATACTTTGGGGTTAATTTCATCGACACTTACTTTAGGCGAGAAAACCCCCTATTTTCGACCTTGCGTCGAACTCATTGGTCTTACAGGCAAGGCCTCTATCCCACTCCCAAGCTCCCATATGTACTTGGAAAAGAGGCCGGCGGAGTGATCGTAGGCTTACCCACCGACTCCGCCGTTCTAAACGATCCCGAATATGAAAAGCGTGGATACAAGCAGGGTGGCCGTGTCGTCGTGGTGCGTGTCCACTTTTCAGTCCTTGACACGCAGAATATGGCTTGAATGGGTATGCAGGAAACCGAGAATACGCACGCAGAGTACGTTTCCATCCCGTGGAAGGACGCACATCCTATTCCCGATAGCGTCTCCACTCGTTCCGCGGTTGCCGTATTTCTCCAAGGTCTCACGGCGATGACCTTTATGGAGGAAGCATATGATGTCAAAAAGGGTGACGTCATCTTGATTCACACCATCGCTGGCGGCCTGGGCCTTCTATTCTGCCAGTACGCCAAATCTCGTGGCGCTACTGTCATTGGGACGACATCCACCGATGAAAAGGCAGTGGTTGCAAAACAGAATGGCGCCGACCACGTCATCATCTACAAGAAGGAAAACACCGTGAAGAGAGTCCTGGAGATCACAAAGGGAGAAGGCGTGCATGCCGTCTTTGATGGCGTTGGGAAAGACACGTGAGCGACATTCCACGGACAGTCACTTCGTGACTGACCGTTTTGGTAGGTTTGACTCAGACTTTGAGATGCTGAGAAGAAAGGGTACACTCGTCTCTGTCGGCAATGCATCCGGTGCCGTTCCACCTTTTGCGCCGCTGAAACTCAGTGAGAAGAACCTGAAGCTTTTGAGGCCAGTGTATGTGCCCGATCAGCGCCTGTTTGGTTCTCGTTAACAACTCGCCTTAGATTGGGTAATTACACGTACACTTCGAGCGAGAAGCTGTATTACTCGAGCAAACTTTGGAGCCTCGTAGAAAGCGGAACCATGAAGCCTATCGTCCACAAAGAGTACCCGTTCACAGCCGAAGGTGCGCAGCAAGCACAGAAGGATCTGGCAGGTGGAAAGACGGTAGGGAAAGTTCTGATCAAGGTTAGCGCGTAGAACTTTCGGATGGAAATACCGTGAGAGCTGTAAGCTCGTGTACCAGTAGTATTGTCAATGGCTATGGCTCTGTAGCTGTAACTTGTAGTTTGAAGTAGAATTTCTATAAAGTTTGCAGTGCTTACGTACATTGCTCTAAACTCAAACGGTTTGTGTTGAACCATATGCGGCAAGTGTTGTATTCACACCAACAAGAATCCTTGTACTCGCCTCTGACATTGTCGCCATGTTTTCGCTACAGGAGTCGAATTCCTGGAGAAAAACAAGGTATACTTCAGGGATCAACAAGGTCGTGCTCACATCTAAAATGCCTCTTTCGTGATTTTCGATCTCGAGTTACTTCATACTTTCTCTCTTTCTCTCTGGTTCGATGGCTTCAAGTTTGTGGCCTCGAGGGTTCGCATTCTCGTCTTGTATCTCGCTGCGCGCAGGACGCACAGGACAGTCTTGGAAGACGCGTATATCCCAGCCGGGAAACCTTCCGTGTTTAAACATGCTGTCGGACGACGTCCTCACGGAAGTTTTCAGCTATTTGGACATCGAAGACATCCTGGCTCTGCGACGAGTATGTTGTTTCTCCGCATTGTATGTCTCTCTGCCCTTACGCGCTTCGCGCGTATAACAGGTCAGCAAGCTATACTACAACCTCACCCATCAAGGTATCATCTGGAAGAATTTCCTCAAGCGGATTGGGTCCAACGCTCCTCAGCGGCCGCCCTCGCACCGTCACACGCCCCAATACCTGACTTCTTTTGAGGCAGAACGACTGGTGACAAGGGCGATTTCGTTGCAGAAGAACTGGGTGTCGCCCAACCCTTCTCCCTTGTCTCGCGACTCTTTCCAGCTCCACCGCCTCATCCAGTCAATGGTCGTCCTTCCCGGAGGAAAGTACATGGTCGCCTCGGTTTGTAACACGGCCAAAACACACTATTCATTGATCGTATTCGCTCTCGATCATCGCATAGGCGGGATTGTCCCGTTAGCAGAGACGCCAGTGAAGCAGAAAGCCTACAACCTTAAAGCCAAGTACATGACTATCGATGGGATGCCCAGTATAGTCATTGCGTATGTCCGTCGCAAAATGCCTTCCCGCTATAGTGGTTCTGGGTATGTTTTTGTTCAATCGTAACGACCAAATGAAAAGTTTGACGGATGTTGCAGCGTGAACCCGTCGATATATAACCCCATCTTCGAGAACCCAAGAAAACCGCTTGATCCGCCTGTCCCTCTCCAATACGCCTGCACATGCATACAAATCTCACTTGACACACTGGATGCGTTATCGGATCCTCGTCTTGTCCCTGGTTCAGCGGCTTTCTTTCATTTTGCTGCATCGCAGCCCCCACCATTCCGCCTCTTGTGTGTTTTGCGGAGCGCCACAGAGCTCGGGGCGGTCGATCTAGCCGTAATCGAAGGTATCCCGACGGTGGCGGTCGTCAAAAACCATGAAACCGTCGTCTTCAAAGAGCTGACCGGTGTTGGAATGCTTTCCACGCTCTGCTGTGCCCGCGAACAACCTTATTCTTCAAACGTAAGTCCCCGTGAGCCAACTGTAGAGGGTGGGTGTGCTTATCGTGCTTATCCGTTGTCGGTATAGCATCATAGCATATGCAACTTGCGTATCTTGCCCCACCAAGGCCAACTCCTCATCCTTCGCGCTATCAAACTCCCAGTGGTTACCACAGAGGACCGTCAGGGCGCGCCGCCCATTTCCCAAGATCTGATCACGCTGGCATTGTTCGACATTCCGGATTTTGGCGACAACGAAATGCAAGCCACATTTGCGCAACAGACCATGAGCTTTCGGGCAGATGACGTCGAAGGGATCCAAGTCACAGACCCCAGCGACTATGAAAGCGTTCCTTGCGCCAACCCCACCAATGGTGCCGAACATCCGCCCATCACGATTTTTTACCGCAGCGAAGGCGGTACCCGATTTCACGAACTGATGATCAACCCCACTGCACGGCATCTGTTACCCAAGAGCATGTTGTCTACGCCACATTACTGGTTGGGGAACCTCGTAGCGGGCAATCACCACGTGGTCACGTGGGAGCACGAAAAGGAACGCGGTCTCTGTCGCGGCTTCGTGCTCGCCGGTAACCAGCGCTCGCTCATCTACGTCACGAGAACGCAGGACATCACCGAACGACTTTCCATCCGTGGATTCTACAGCCACATCTCCGTCAGCGACGGCACGGCAGGGTACTCGACAGCTCGGCAGGCGCTGTTTCACAACGTCATGCGCGGGGACGTGCACGCCCGCGAGGACGTCATGTGCAAATTCAACATGTCCTCGGACCTCCGTACTGACTTGAGAGCGGGCGTAAAGGCGATTGCGTGGGACGAAGGCACCGGGCGCGTCTTTTACGTCAAGCCCGACGACTCATGTCTTCACGTAATCGATTTTGCCAAGGCCCCTGTGCAAGGTACGCGAACGTTCTTCTGATTCCGTCCGTTCCTGACAAAAATACTCACGCCTGCTCATTATAGCCCCAGATGGCCAACGTCGGCCGCTTCCTCTCGCCGACGTACGCATGCTCGACTTGTAATTTCTTTATTGCCATGCATCCTTTCTGTCTCCCTATCCTCTAACGTTTTATACCCTGTTCATTCTCTTGCGATTCCCTGTGCCTTGCTTTCTGCCGCTTCTCTCGTTTGCTTTGCCCCACGATCATTATACTTACCTCTTGTTGATAAATCAATCTATCCCTCGCATCGTTGAAGTCTTTGGTACTTGGACGGACGTGTAATCTAGAGCTTAAGCAAAACATACCTTACAACGTCGTGGGCAAAGTACATTATTACATGTCTTTGTGAGGTATGCATAAAAAAGAATGGGGAATATCGTTGCGCGTGATGAGACGAAAGCACTTCCATCCTGCAAAATGATGGGGTAAAAAACGGACCGAATGTATATATATATATGCGCAGAGACGAAACGAAAAGACAGTGTTGAGACATCCAGAGCGAAAGCGGACGGACGAAAGCAAAGGGTAATAAAGATGATCAAACGAGATGACGAATGTTTATGGGTCCGTGGTCGATGAGGATGAACAACCTGTGAACGAAGCGAGCGTAGAGGAAACAAGCATATCTGCTAGTTGGCCCGCGTCACCTGTCCTTGTCCCGCTTCTTGAACCCAAGCATCGGGGTGCTCAGACTGAGCTTTCGCATCGTGCGTTTTCTAGGGATCTCCGCCGCGTCCACAAGCACGAGTGGCGTGGCGTTCAGGTGGGGCGTAGTGTAAGACGCATACGCCGACTGTGGCCTGTCGATGTCAGGATCATCACTGACGCCCAACCCGCTGGTTGAGATGTTGGGATCAGGTACCCGTAGGCCATTGCCCGTGGGTACACTCGGAAGAAGGGAAGGAGCCCTTGTGGGGGCACCAGCGGATGTAGCAGGACGGCCGGGCAGCTTGGGAGAAGGCAGGGGATGTAAACTCGAGGGAATGCCAAGTCGACGTGGTACACGAGAATGATCTAGACTCTTTCTCGCGGACAATGAAGACGGTGTTTCGGCCTTGGGTGACTGAGGAGACGCAGGTATAGAAGGAAGAAGCCGCGGCTGCGAGCGTCGATCGGGGGATGGAAATGTGGGAGAGGCTGTGGATATCGGGGGAGGGAACGAGTACTTGGAATTCGTCCTGTGGGGTGACGCTTCGACTGTTCGAGAAAATGGCAGCGATTTGCCATTAGAAAGGCGAGGAGAGGGATGACCTGGGGTGGGCGAATCGGGGTGGAGGCGAGAATCTTTCGAACTATTTGACGATGAACTAGTGGACTGATTTCGCACAGGTGAACCCGGTGCTATGAGGAGATCTTGGGGCACCGGTGGTACATCTGGGTTTGTCTCTGAGGTTTGTCGAGGTTTCATGTTTTTGAGCGACCGCCGCCGAAGCCAGCCCATCATACTTTTCTCAGGATCCTTCTCCTTCCCGTTGATAGCATCTATCGACTGGCCCTCCAGAGGCTTGAGGTCATCCTTCGTAAAGATGTTTACCGGTGATATCGGCTTAGAGACGGTGCTAACCTTCTCATCCGAAACAGGTCGAAGCGGGCGAGCATTTCCGTGCGCCGTAGCTGGACGACTACGGGAAAAAAATTGCGATGGCGCCTTGCGTGGAGACTTCTCACAAGGTTCAAGGGGTATCTGTATTGGCTTTGGGGGCGTGGTCGGTCGTGGGAGAGCATCGGGTTTGCAAGTGGTGTTTGTCAGATCGTCGGTGAGGCCGGGTGGTAACGGTGGAATTGACTGTGCTGTGGAGGCTGGAGAATCAGTCGGTTGCATTTGCTGCGGCTGCTCTGATTGTGGCACAGTTAGGATTACGGGTTCAGAGCTGGGTGGCCTGAACCCAAGAGCTGTAAGGTCGATGTCAACAGCCTGGTAATATAGCACGTAGGCGGAACCTGAGTTCGAATCTCCAAAATATTTCGGAATGTCGGACTCTTTGATGGAATCCACGGTTTCGTCATCAAAGACGAACCAGGTGCCCATGGTTTTGATGATGCTGACATAGTGGCCATGATTCGGTCCGCTGTCCGCGCCGGGCAAGTAATTTGTCAGAAGGGATGGGGTAATGACAAGAGCAGCTGATCTCTCACATTCCAATATGCACGACTATGGCAAAAAGTTCATACAACCGATCTGGATTTGAGATATCGTCCACGGTGTTGAACAAACGGAGCTCGAAAGGAAATGCGACGCGATATGTGAGCTTGGTATACTTCTGGACGTCCTCTTGGTATTTGAATCGTTTTAGATGAAGGGCAAGGACGTTTGGCAACCGCTTTATCTTCATCCTGTGTGCAGTCAATATTACGCAGCAAAGCGTAGTTCTAGCTTACAAACCTTCTTTCGGCTTCTTGTAGGTCGCAGCAGGCATCACAGAAGAACTTGTCCTTTTGGCAGAGCATTTCGCTTGCGCTGAACTGTCGAAGACAAGCAGTGACGCTGGAATTCTGCTCGATATCTATCGACAGATCAAGGAACGATTCGTCTCGGGAAGATACCTGGAACAGTGGGGTAAGATGATGAGAACCATGGCACAGATCACGTTCTCGCACGTTCTCGCATGTCAGACACCGAGTTTCACTCGTTAATGTGCCTTCGAATATTCGGTGTATAAAGGTCGCGCCGGGCGACTGATTACTCGAGGTGGAAGCGCTTGTGGTTGAAGAAGAGATCATCGAGCGAGGTACTAGGAATGACTTGAGAACGACAAGGGGATGGAAGACAAGGAGAGGCTGGACGTACGGTCGTCGCCCGAAGCTAACCGCTGCTTCTTCTCCTCCTCGATCTCCTCGACTATGCGATTTAATAGATAATTAAGAAATTCGTGGGCATCGTGATGCATTGTATTCCTGAATGCTTCGTTCAGTTCTCTGAGCTTTTCTATGAGTGCACGAGGGGCGACGGTGCCTTTGTCGGCGGTGTTCTGGGATATGTGGATATAGAGTGCGCGAAGGGCAGAGAAGAGCGTGCGTGGAGTGGAATGGACGGGTGGTGTCGGAGAATGGGGCGGGGCGGTTGGGGGAGAGGATTCTTGGGTGGGTTTTCGATCCGGTTTGCGGCGAGCGGGCGAACATGGGGTTGGATGTGTGGGGGTGAAGTGGGATGCAAGGGTATTCTGAAGAGATGAGTAAGGATCTGTGTGTTGTATGACGAGCTCGCGGAAGGGGCCGCAGAAGTAGAGGGCCTGGAGGACAGAGTTGGCGTAGCTAAGCAAGAACACATCAGCGATGGAGGTAAGTGGGAAGAAAGAGAGGCGGACCAAGTGTTGCCAAACTACGAGAAGAAGAAGTGATCAGAGGGAACGAGGAAGAGGAAGAGAAGACGCGCACGTTTTCTAGACCAAACTGTTTTCCGGCTGCAGAACACGGGATTGGGACTGGGATTGGGATTGGGGTATCCGCCACGGCAGGGACCGGTTGAGTGAAGGAGATCCACTTTCCGATGGCCATCGTTGGAAGCCCACGGAGAGCGGTGGTGGTGGTGGTGGTGGTGAAGGAGGAGGAGGAGGAGGAGGAGATGGGAAAAGGCAAGTGGTGAGGGCGGGAGGAGTTGTTGGCTGTGGACACATCCCTGCGGGTCCGTTCAACCGGTGCTACTGAAATGGAAATCTTCATCGCTCGTCATCATTCCGCAACTAGTTCATACACAAGTACTATCCTAGTTCACTCAGACACACCCCATCTTTCGCACATGCAATCGGTCGCCCACTTTCACCACCCCATCCCCCGTAAGAACGCCGTTGCACCCCAGACACGGTGCATTGGCTTGCTCCGGATCCAGCCCTCTCCGGTACTTCATGATGACCTTGTACGGAACCGCATTATCGCGAATGCCAGTCACTGGGTCGACGTTTGGCAGCTGTGAGAGCCGTGGGCAATCGCAATGCGCGGCAGAGGAACACTCGTCAGCACACAGCTCAATCTATTTCGGAGATAATATATTCGCACCAGACACCGAGTGCATTTGGATACAAGATAAATGATTCCCGTCGTCCCGTCGTCCGCTCCCTGGTCGGAAGAAATCCTCAGTTCGGTTACCACGTCTTCAAGAAAGGGTGCATCCGCCCCTTTGAAAATTATGTTCGGCCGGAACCTGTAACACAACTCAACCTCGAGACACTCGTCCAGGCACGCAGTTTTCACGTACCGTTCGATAGCCAATTCTTCTTCGGCCCATTTGTCACTAATGCCCTGCGTGCCCACCATATCTCGAACCCGTTCCTGGACTGCCCTCACGCTTTCCTCGGATACCAACAGAAGCGGATATCCGTCCTGAAAATATGAAGGGGCATCAAGCTTCGGGAACCTCGTGGTGGGCGCACAGCTCCGCACACGCGGACCCTTCGCCACCAAGTGAACAGGGTACCCAATATAATCCGACAAAATTACCGATGGTGATCGGCCTGCGGAGGTTTCACAGATATATCCTTGTATGTCTTTTTGACCCCAGAGTTCAACATCAACACTGCCATGAATGCGCGCTCAGCGGTGATTGGATTGGATGACCGAAAAAAACGTGGGTCACGACGTCTCACCTTTTCCACTTCTGGAACGTGTCTTCGCTAGGATTCAGAGGAAGGCAAAACGTTTCGCAACCCGAGCCTGCTGGGAAAGTGACTTCAAGACGGCCGCCTTCGGGAGCCAATGGGTCTGCGATGATACGGGGGTGAATCAGCACGATCTGCACCACCGTGCGGCCCAAGCGTCAACAACTCATCGTTGCATGGTCTATTATGGAAGAGAACGCACCTTACTTGCTTGCCGAGCTGTCACGACAACGTGATTGTCCGCAACGTGATTGTCCGCCCTGATGATGCACCACTTTCGATCATTCTGATTCGGATGTGATGGTAAGTAGAACAAGTTTAGACGTCAGCGACCGTCAAGACGAGACGCACCTCGAGGCCCTCCAACGTGTACTTGGCTTCTAGAACCGACGTTCCTTTGCAACTCTGAGGGGAAACGTTAAATAGCGAAGCGAGGATCGAGACGTCTTGATATACATACCTTGATGGGATGGATAAGGATCTTGCTCACCCGCAGGCTTGACGTGTCGAATTTTGAGTAATCGACGGTCATCGTCGAGTCACCTGGCACTATTTTACTCGGTCGTTCTTGTCTTCCTGAAAATATAGATTTTATATCAAATGTATTGAATCGTAGGGCACTCAACGGCGTGCCCCAGAGTTTGACGCCACCTTCGCGCCTTCGAAACACGGCGCAAACGTGCGGAGATTCAGTCAATACTCACCAGATGGCTTCTGCCTCTTGACTAAGGCCAGATAGGCGATTGGCGCCAGGATAACGACCGTCGGAACCAAAATAGTCGACAGCGCGGTAAGCAGGTCTTGTTCCATAGATGCTTCCATGGTAATTCTAGGTGTTAAACTGGAGCGTAGTGCAATTAGCGATTGGGAGAGCGACCGTGAACTTTTTGACTGCGAAAGGGTGGTCTTTTTGAAGACCTTGAGAACAATGAAATTCCAGACTGTCATCAGTCGTGGGCAAATTTGCGAACAGCCTCACCCTTTAGCCTTCCTCAGGCCCGGGCTCGTGGCACCCCTTGAGCACACCAGTCAGGATCTCGAACGATCCAGTCCTGCTCTGAACGATCCAGAGTCGTCACCCAGTAGTATGGCCAGTGAACCGCGGGTCATGGGCGAAACCGTAAGTTGTATGTAGTAGCATTAATTGGTGAAGTCTTTCTCAGCTCAGTGCTGGGAATCATCCACTCACCGAACTAGCCGACGTTTTGTGGATCTCATCGGTTTACATAGAACGCAAGTCGACGCCGAGTGTGTATCCAATCCGCGCTGGTCAACGGACAACAATACTAAAAGCTCCCGCTCCGTCTCCGGGCCGTTTTATCCAACGGCGAGTCGGATCCGTCCGCCTGTCACCCACCTGTCACTAGTGACCTTTCTGACCCCTTGTTGTCAACAATCGACCCCCAGCCACGTTCGTCATCTCAGACATTGTAGGCACATTTCTGAAGGCTCGCCGGAGATGACGTCCGTCTTCCAGGGACGGATGACGCAATATTCTCTTTGTTCGCTGGAGAGCGCGACGCTCAATTTCTCGATACGGTGCCAGTGGCGCAGGCCCGTGCGTTGAATGAGCCTCTTAAATAATTGCGGTTTGTGTCTCATGAGGTCCAGATTGGATACTGGTGAGCATGCTCGTTTGTTGTTGTGGGACGTGGTCTTGTTGCCCGAACTGACCCTCGCCTTTTGCGCCTCCTTTGCACGCAAGAACGGATTCGGGCAGAAGCATGATGAGACACGCCTAGAGATGGGATGTACAGGTTGGGTAGGTTGGCAGCAGCCTGTATTGGCCCTTGGGGTGATATGAAGGGCAACGATTGACAAGTCTATAATTCGAGAACTTTATGGCGAGCCGACGCCTGTCACACCTCTCAGTGGAGAAGACGAGTGTCATGTATGCCATCAGTTGAGAATAGGGGCATTATTATGCTACCAACGCCTTACATAATCTCTGGATTGTTGATCACCTCCTGCTTCAAGCTCTTATTCGCAGAAATACCTTGACCTTTTATGATGATAGGGAGCGAAAGCAACAACTCGAGATTGACGCATATATAGTACAGGGCAAGCACTGGCAGGAAACGCCGGAAGATTTTCGGGAAGTCATATCAGCTATGCCTAAGGGTCGAGCCAAGGGTATTCCCCTTCCGACTGTCGACTCTGTAAATGTTCAACTTATCATTAAAGAGGATCCCAATTTCATCGGCGCATATACCATTTGTCTCGAATACGAAACGAAACTTGCCGCGGACGAGGACAAGCTGCGCTATGTCCGAATCATTGGTTACTTGCTACTTCATGCACCCAATCAGGATGTCCGCTCCGAAGTCGCCAACTGCATACGCTCGCGCAAGGACAGCAACGACCTCACCGATATAGGCGAATTCTTTGAACGTAACGTCATCGTACATTGTGAATCCATTCGCCACCTTCACTCTCCTGCGTCCTAATCTCTCTTCCGTCTTGTCCAGTCAAGAAGTACAAAGGCCGAACGCCAAAACATCCCTCAAGTGAATCCCGTGAGTCCGAGAGGGATGAGGTGAAGGACGACATCTTGGAGGCCCCCAAGAATTACCAGGATGCCAAACATCGCGTCAGTGATCAACCACAACTTTATTCCTCGTCCGTCTTTCTCACTGCTCGCCTTGCACAGGCTCTAATTCGAGACAATTGGAGATGTATCATAACGGGTATATTTGAGGATGCAGCCCCCGAGCATATCAAAGGCGACTCCGATGCAGTCTGTACACAATGTGCCCACATTATTCCAGAGTCTACATTCTACAATGTGGAACATAAATCTGAGAATAAACCCAAGGTGCGTGGCCACAGGTGCTTACATTACAGTGAGCAACTCACGTCTAGATATAGCCTGACTATGTCGCTTCCATATTGGCCGTTCTCAAGCGGTTCCGTTCTGACATCGACGAGTTCAATGGGCCGAAAGCTCATTCCCTGATCAATGTCATGTCTATGGAACTCAATGTACACTATAAATTTGATCGGCTGAACTTGTACTTGGAAGCCACGGCGAGTTTTGGTATTGCCGCGTATTTTTTGAGCACTCACACTGTTTCCCTATAGTCCGGGGAGCATCGTTATGAAGTCAAGTGGTTTGGTTCGAAACCCCCCAACTTGCGCCAGTTCGTAACATTCTCAACCTCGGATCCCGAAAATCTTCCGGTTCCTGCGCCCGAGCTGCTTGCCCTGCACGCTACTTGCTGCAAGGTTGCTCACCTCTCTGGTGCCGCCGAGTATATCGATAGAATTTATCGCGATGCAGACGAAATAGGTGTCTTGTCGACTGATGGCACTTCATGGGATGTGCTCGACTATCTGTTACCATCCCTATTGGAACCAGTACGCCCACTGAAACCCCTTCCGGAACTCGAACCCGTGACTGTGTATGAACCAGCGTCTGTGATGATATGATGCTGCGAGTGGCGAGGTCAGTCACTCCTCTGCTGACGCGCGTGGTCATTGAATCATTCTCTCCAGTCGAAAACAGCTCGAACTCGCAGATGACACTTTCCCCAAAATAAGTAGAATCACGTTCGTAATGCACTGTCTAATAGAGAAGAACTTATTCTTATTACGTGTACATCTAGAGCCTGTACAGAATTGTTTATGGTCAATGCATGACACCACGAGAGTCAAAGAGTGCGTATCGAGATTGTTCAAAACTTGCACAGCAACTTACCGAGGTGAAGATACCACACCAAGATCAGAGACATACCGAGGGCTCCAGCATCGCATCTAATTCACGCTCAGCATATAGAACACGAAAGATAAACCTACCGCCCCAACATCCCATCTTCTTGAAGACTAAGTTAGGCAAGAGCACGGAACCCGCGGGTGGTGGCAGCGCAACCCGTACCCCCTCCCAAGAATGCTTCGGGGAGGGCTACTATCTTTACCCCAACTGTTCGATCATCAACTCTACACTACTACACACGAACCCGCAGCATGACAGAACGAAGCAGTGTACCTCATTACATCGTCCAGCACAGTTAACAAGTAGCCCAGGACTGGACTGCAGTTGTTGCTGAAACTTGTACTCCGGTGACCCTAATGACTGCAAGAAGCGAGATGCCTGCCTAGGCTTCTGTGCGTTTCGTGAATTCGGAGCTGATCAAACTCGGAAGCGGATGCTTGCATTCTTCAGGATCGCCCTTCTGCTTCCGATGACCTCAGATGCGGTATAAAATGGTTTGGAGGGACCAACATCGCTCTCCCCACGGTGCTCGAGACCAGACCGCGAAAAACGAAGTACTACTATGCGAATTCTCTCTTTCACTCCCATCCTCTTTTTCGTTGTTGTACTGGCTAGCATGGTCGCTGCTGCCCCTTCCCATCATCATGGTCTGATGATGAAGCCAATGCGACGACACCATCATTTGCCGAGAACAGGAGAACGGGGCATCCACGTCTAGTCTAAACTCTGGCGTGACACGAAAAGTTTGTCTCTTCTGCGCCCAGACTTAAATTCTCGCTCAACGATTTTGTTTACAGAGTAGCTGCGCGATCACATCATCCCTCATCGCAGATGTCTGTGTGCTTCGCAGAGAGCGTGTGTATGCAGTGCGCATGTGTATGTGTGTTCCTGGCAAAGGAGTCATCACAATTGTATAATAGAAACTTGTACTATGTGCGAAGCGACACGATCGACGAGTCTGCTCTTGTTATTCCTTCATAAATGTTTGCGAGGCCGTCCCGCTGTTGCCAGTCATATGTCAATATCTGTCAGTGCTGAAGCTGAAGCTTGAAGATCGATTGTATACACCCACTTTTCCCGTTTCCCTATTTCGGAACACTTTCACAGCGTACGCCTAGGAGGGATTCCGTTCCCCCTTCTTCGTGAGAACGGATCATCATCAGAAGGCATTTTTGTTATAAGGAAGCTGATCCGAGAGGAAGGCCTCCCCGTTTCAGAACAAGGGAACATCCCCGTAACAATCGACGGCTTCTTTGCTATGCATGAGTGCTACCGGTCCCATTGTCACGGTCGAGGGATGATCTGGTGACTACGTGAATGAGAACGGAATACACGCACGAGGAGAACTGCTCTTGTTATGAAACGGGGCGACTCCACCTTGGTTAGACGAAGTCCATGATCAACTCATGGTTTGGGCTGGTGACCGAACTGGTGACTCGGCCTAATGGATTGGGGTCGAGCGGGCGCCGGATGATGCCACACACCAGGCATTGGTTAGGCCTTCAGGGATGGTAGTTAATAGCCAAGGGTCGAGTTGCTTTACGCCTTGTAGTTGCTTGGGACGTCAGTGATGACACCGGTGATAACTCGGGATACGCGAGTCAAACAAACCGAATGGGAAATGGGCGGCTTGTGTGGTTCCAACGAGGGTGGTGACTCTGGTGAGTGATGTCATCGAGAAGCGGGACGGTGGATTTGGGGATACGTTTAAGGAAACAGAACCGAGGATCGAGTCGCCAGCTCAATTGGAGGTTCCCATTCTCCCTTTAGAGACTCGAGGGGACGTCATGCTGTATCCGCGTGCTACAGTTCAGTTCTTCTTGTTCAGTTCTTCAGCGTGAAGCAGCTCAGTACCGCGGTGACCCGCGCGCTTCCAGAAATTCTGATGACGCCTTGCCATGATCGCCGCCGCGGTCATTCTGTCAGAGCTAGGGAACAAACATCTTATTCTTCGGGAAGCTCCGATGTTAATATAGCACGTGTAACTCGACTTCGTAGTAACCTGCAGTGCTTGAGCACCACTACATGTCCTCACCTTTCCTTCTGTTCATTTATAATCCTCTCAGATTTTTTTCTTCTTCGAATGCAAGCTTGACCTGGATCCGAGCCAGCTCATGTCAGTAACGGCGAGCTGACTTTGGGTGGAGTACGGAACTCCGCCCCTACCTTTGCTAAGAACGCCTCGTCCGTGATCGCCCTCATACCTACGTGTGCAAGTGCCTTGGAAATGGTATAACATGCTTCGTGTGAAACATCAGTGGCAGCCGCTGCTGCAAATTCCCTGGTATGGTTTCCCCCTCCAGGTACAGTGGGGATGGCTACGAGTTTAATCTCATAAATGTCTCGTCGAGGACAACAAAGAGATACGCACAAAATCCAGGGTGTAGTGCAGGCATCACTAATGGCCATCAATAACCATAGTGTAAAGGTAACGAAGCTGCATACGATAAGAGATATTTCCCTGCGCAAGTTCTCGAGTTCAATTTTGTCGCTCCACACTAACTCCGTACGACTTACGAAATCCGTGGATGCAGACCGGATACCCCAGTCGTAGTCGATATCGCCGTACCGCTTCCTGACGACGTCCGCAAGCTCGTCACCTATTACCAGCGTATTCGTAAGTTAACCCAGCGAAGTCGTCTGCTGACTAACCGAGTTCCTTGTTTTGAACGAGTTCATTCCCAATACTTTCGCTCGTGAATGCGACATTCGTGCCGGTAGCAGTAGCGGCAGCTCTTGGAAAATATTAGCAGGGCCAAATAAATGGTTATATTTACATACTGGAAGCAAGATTTGACCCGGGCTGTGGTCTCATACACTTCCTTGGTTAGGGGGGCGCGAACGAACCAACTGACGATGTCAATCAACGAATTCTGTGGGAAGGGCAATTGTGTAATGTACTCACTGTACTGTGGAGTTATCGGGAATAACTAAGCATGCCAGTTAATCAATACGATCACAAGGCGGAAGAAGGTAGAACAGACCATTTGGAGCCCAATCATTACCTTCAAATACACCATGTACGCGGTGGGTTGGTTTGATATGCTGGCGCAAAAGCCCGATGTTTGTGTAGGAAAGAACGGCAGCATCGAGTGCGTTAACGCCCTCCCAAGGGCTCAAGCCGGCATGAGCGCTAGACACAAGATAAGTCAAATTAGCTGGTCAATGATACCTTGTCATTTTCTTACGTTTTCCCTGTGTAATCCACCTGTAGTCGGACTAAGGCGAGAGAACTGCTGAGACTGATGGAGTAGGGGGGGCCTGGCGCCGGATGACACCTACGCAAAGAAGATCGGTGAAAAGCGAGGAACTGATCAGAACAACGAAGATAACATACATGAGACAGACGTCCAT
>JBBPPA010000725.1:0-17838 GCA_038091735.1 Leccinum pellstonianum
TTAAACCGTGAGGCAATGAAACAACTGAATAGCAAGTACCTGTGCGATACTGGACACAATCTGATTAAATAACTCCAGCCTGTCCAGCAGTACGCTCCATGTGGTCTCGAATGTCTGCACCCCGGCCGCCACATTTTTGACCATGTCGATCCCCGGGCTAATATCGGCGTCTACAGGCATGGGGCTGGTCGCGCAGACTGATTTGATAGCTCTAGTAACGGCCTCTGTAGCTTGACGGTCGTCTGCATCAACACCTCCAAATGGCTCAGCAACCAACATAAACCTGATCGTGATATCCGAAGGATTGGGTTCGGAGGCACCCTTTGAAAGGAGTTCTTCAAATACTGTCAATGAAAGATATCGCATCAGAGAAACATGGATAATGTGCAAGGTTTTCGTACCCCCATCCTTCCATTTTCCTAACATTCCGTCGATGGTATCCACGAGACTCCCGATCAGCTCGTCCTTCCCGATGTGGCGCTTCTGGTAGACCCGGAACGGAACGATCGTGTCCGTCGCTAGATATATTCGATTCGATGGCATCAAAACCGGATATAGACATACTCACAAGATAAATTTCTCATCCCACAATGTGCGGTTCTTTGTCTCTTTTGCCTTTCGCGACGTGACACCAACGGAGAATTCGATTTGGTATTGCCTCGCAATAAGGAGATTGAGCCGTACTTGAGTGCGTATTTCGATGTTTGAAGATAAAGTCAACTCCATTGTAACAAAAGGGCAAGCGCCGCAACTGTACCTTCGATTGTGATAGTTTTAGCCCTTGAATTATTTTCAGTAAGTTCTCGACACAATCGCGCTGAGAGATAAACACACTGAGTTTAATCCATAATTCACTGTATTTGCAGTAAGATGAGAGAAGATTTGTTGGTAGAAGACGATGTTGTGTTGGAAGCCTCGGAAGAACAAGCGCAAGCAACCCATATCGGGCATGTTTGATTACAGCGGTTTGCGTAATTATTGGCAGTCGCGTCACGGCTCGTGTAGATTACAAAAAATTGTTTACGCCTGTAGTACTTGAAATGCTTGAAATCTCAACCGCAACACATCATCCGAACGATGGCAAACCTCACCCTTGTAGTGCCGGGAGACTCAAGCAAGGGTTTCCGACTCCTGCAGGCTATCATGGACCCGAAAAACACTACCGATCCTGCTGGGAAGGACTCAAGACTCGGCAGTTTGGACTCGAACGCGGATGACAGTCACGGCCCGGGTAATCGTCAAAAGGAACCCGATCACAATTTTGAAGATGGCCGACTTGAAAAATCCCTCGAGGCTCGAGCTCCGACCACTCAGGTTCCAGTCTCGAAGAAGCGCAAACGCAATCATAAAGGTGCATATACTCAGGTAATCTCATCTTTCATGTTCTTACTACTGATGATTTTGTAGAGTCCCAACCGGCTTCCGAACCTGCTAGTGTCGTGGTCAAAGACATTACTTTCGGCTCATGCCTGCATGTTCGAGCTCTCAGAAGATGGTGCTGAAGTGAAGGGATATGAATCGATTGTGTTTGATCAGGGAGAGGAGTTCATCTAGGAAGTGATCCGGTCGCCTAGCACGAACAAGACGGAGGATGTAGTCGATGTCATCACAGTCAAGGAGGCAAGGTCGTCCACGAATACCTTGCGAGTGGTTGACAACATCGCCAGTCTCCCTCCAAAGCTTCAGGATGCGATAAAAAGTCCGTTCGGAGATTTCACAGCACTCCAGGATGTCCTGGAGGCAAACGAGCCCTCGTTCGTGAAGCCGGATGGCTGCCAGCTTGAGATCGCGACTGATTTTTCGATTGGGCATGGTTTCGAGGGCGACTACTAGCTACAATTCTGTAATCTTACACAACTCAGTACTCAGCGCTCAGCCGCGACTCGCGACTGCCAATAATAACCGCTGTAATCTCAGAAAGGAAGGTTTAGCGTCCGGGTCTCTTCATAGTTCGACGGTATCCACTATAAATAGAGCCCTCGATATCAACAAAGAAATTTTTGAAGGGGTCATTGTATACGTATGGTCAGGATACGAATCAGTTTGAATGGTGTTTCTCAAGGAATAGAGCCGCACAAAGCGTGGATAGCGGCGAGCCAATATACCTAAGATATGGAACGTCATCGGTCGGTCCGGGTTTGTGTTGGGCCAAATGACCCCACAAAAAAGCACATGCGCCATTTGCCTCCAATCGAACGTTACGACGGACATGTCCCTTTACCGTGCTTTCGTGGGTGTCCCGACCACAACTCGTTTCGGAAAAGATGACTGCCCATAATACCATGGACGTACCTGACCCATTCGCCTCGTCAACTCGCGAACCGGTTGTAAGAATGGGGAAGACGAGAGGAAGAGAACGTACCCAAAGAACTGTGCAACGACTTGCGAACGAATCATTAGCCCAGAATTTCAGTCTCGACCTCGGAAAGAAAAAAGCCCCACGCAGACTGAATTGCAATTACGGGTCTTATCCACGTTCATAGCACAAGGGAACGAAGGGGTCATCGGTGCTCGCAACCGGCGAACGAACTTCGGGGTAGGGTGAGTCGTCCTCGTCGTATGGAACATGGTAGTGGGGTCGAGGTTGGTGCCATCAAACGTCAAGGCTTGCATGACTGAGTAGGATGGACGATACGGATGTGAGGAGGCTGGGGATCAATCGTTTGAGTTAGTGCAGACAATAGATGATTTGAACACACCTGAATGAAACGTCCGGACATACAGTACATACTATACACTCGGAACTTCGGAAGGCTACCTCTTCGGGTCTTCCCGCCTCGCCTTCCAGATTTGGACCCCCCTTAGTGAGTCCCTACCGTTTGCACATCCACAAAGAACTGTTCACGGAAAGCCAAGCTGTCGAAGCGTCGGAGCGAATAACGGTCGTGCGAAGAGATATGCAAATGTTCAAAGAAGAGTCGGAGTCGAACAAGGCGGAAGATGGGCGGTGCACGAGAAGACTATGTACGTATTGAACTGATTCTATCGCGACTCTTATCGTTCATCGATCATCATCGAAGCCCGGTGACAGGTGACAGGCGTGACCGTGGTGACCGTTAACCCGATTATCAAAGACTTAGACTATACCGCGCCCATTATCCACGTCTCAGACGACTCGGATGGACCTGAACTTAAGCCTCGATGATGGGCACGCTCCCGTTGTGCCTGCATCAGGCCAACCAGGCGAGACCACGGACTCGGAGGTGACTCCCCCGCGATACTCCACGTATCCATGTAGGTCATGCGATTACCTTTTGTAATCAAACTAATTTTCTCTCGACTTTTAGATCGTTTGTATGGTCTGTTTCAAAACTTCACCAACAAGTGGATCGTCATAGGGTCAGACTGCGTCGTTTTGATAGGAGACCACCTCCTGAACAATCCGCATTCCCTTGCTTCACTCGCCGATAACTCGCTCCAGTTGCCTCGTGAAACAATCCGACACCTCGTGGGGATTGTCATAGCGTTCCATCGCGAGTATCCCGAGAGAAGTTTTCTCATCGATGGTAGTGAGTACTATCCTTGTCCGACCGATGGTCTCCCGCTGACTTGTATCCGATTGTAGTCCCCTGCGAGATCGACCCCGCGATAGAATACGAAGCCGGGACATCGCCGGAGGCGGTCTTTTTGTGCGATGCGTTAGTACCCAACGTGAGGACGTCTTATGATCGCCATTTTATCCACTCACACTAATCTCTTCAGCTTCGAGACGCTGGCCACTCCTACTTGGTCAGGGTTGGCATCGCCATCAACAAGTTCCTCCAATCCGATGCGGCCTCGGCCTTCCTACTCTCCCTACAATCCGGTCAAGCGGATGCCACCGAGGACCTCCGCCTCTGCTGGTCGAACACCACCGGCTACCCGTTCTGGCACGATCTGTTCCCTGACCAGACCGTCGTCTGGTTCGCCAACGTCGTCGTCCGGGATTTCCTCTTTCAGACGCTCTCAAACGGGATGTCCGACATTTGGGTCGGTTTCGTGGAGTCGCCATCATACTCAGAGCTTCCAGATTACATGCACCCAGTGCAGACTTGTAGACTCGAAAAGGCTTCTTTCGTCCTCGCTTGGGTATGTATCTTCTCGCTCCTCCCTTCAAGTTCTTTGTCTGACTCCTTTCTATCTGATAAGTTTATTGTTGAGATACGTGCATTGAAATCACATCCTTCTCCGTCCGACGCACCAGCCCTCACGCCGCAGCGCGTCCGTATGATCGGAGACGAATGCACGAAAATCTATGCTTTTCTTGCAACCATCAGCATGCATCAAGACACCTATATGTATCACGCTTTGAACCAATGGCTGGAATTCATTCCCGTCGCTTAGTTTTTCTGTATCGTCCTCCATCCGCCGTCCTTCAATGCATCTTGTATAAGTATAGTGGATAAATTTTCCGGGAGGGGTGCTGGGGCGGTACTCGTACATATGTATATCACACCATACTTACAGCGGCCAAATGATAGCTATATATATGCTGCTTGCAACCCACAGACAATTATGAGTACTCGACTCGGATACATTCGCCAACGTGTTCATCGTCTTGTTGAGTGCCAGCGCCGTGCGGGTTATGATCCCTCCACGTTCATCATAAAGTTCTTGTGGAAAGCTGACGCGATCACGTTCATCTGTCCGTCGTCCACATCCCACATCGTCCCGATCACAGACCGGAACCCCGCAAACTGCAACGCCGACGCCAGTTGGATCATCAGCTCATTTGGACTCACCTTATGCTTATGATCGGCTTCCATTGCACGTGGCGGATGCTTTCCGCAACGCTTCCATGCACTAGAATCAGAAGTTACCTATTCAATCACCTTCCGTTTCGCCCGATACCCGACAAGGTTATATACATACAAAAACGTGTCTTCGGATTTTTCTGGCGCAGAAAGTTGTAATGATATTCATTGTCCCCCACCCTGCCCCAAGCGCGTCGCTGGGCCCAACCGGGCACTACGACGATGCTAGCGCAGAAAGGGAGGGCGCCACCATGCCCCCCACGCCCCATCCGAACCCCCACACCTTCTTTTCTTGCTCTCGTCGAGTCAACACCATGGGGCGCCCTTTCCTTTTTACTCCTCTCTTTCCCTCCATCACTCTCCACGAGACACACCCCTCAAGGCCTCACCCACAACTTCGACGACAACGGGACGTCGAAACGACACAAACGACACTCGCCCCACAACGTCAACGACAACACAACGTGGCCACGCGCAGTATGTCCCTCCCCCCTCGTTCCCTCCATCACCCTCCACCAGACCTCGACGCAACGACGACGACGAAGCGATGAGGTGCGACGTGCGTACCTCTCCCTCCCTCTTTCTCTCTCTCACCCACCCCACTGCCCTGCCAGACCTCGACCTCACCCTCACCCTGAGGCTCCTCCAACGTGACGACAACTCGTCAGACAGCGACGACAACAATATCAACGCAGCGATAATGGTGTCGTCGACGACCCGTCACGGCAAGACGATAGCGACGGCTTCAGTGACAGTGTCGACAATTTTGACCTCGACCTCCCTGTCTGGGATCACCCCCTGGTTAAAAAAGGTACATGTACGTCGTGTGGTCATTCGTCCCTCGCTAGCATTTCCTAGTACCCTTTGTTTATGACGTCGTGCGTAATTGTTTGTATTCAGGGTCATGAGTTTGTTCGTTGATAGTCACAGGCATTGACATCTACTGATCGGTTGCGATATCGTGCATATTTGAATGTATAGTCCCGGTGGTAGTTCATGGACAGTTTTGAAAATTCCGTTCCTCAACAGCTGGCATTCACTACTCGCAAGTCGGTCACGATGTCATGCGCGTTGCAATGTTTTGGGCGGACATGCCCGGTGGTTGTTCGTTCACACTGGTGGTTTAGTCAAATTCGATTCTGATCGGTTGAGATCAGTGCGTCTTCAAATCAGATTCAGTTCGACAAAGTTATATATTGGATCAGACTCGATATGGTATTATGGTCTTGCCTGGCAGTAACCCTTCAAGACGGACATGCCTCCCAAGCCTAAGCGCAAACGAGATGCTAGTACCCCACTGCCGGACGACTCTGTTGTCTCCTCCTTGTCGTACGCTCTGTAATGACACCATTCTATTCACAGTGTGATCTCATTATTGTTGACAGTTGGTCACATTGTGCTCGTGTTTAGTGTATGACCAGTGGTGACTCCCCTGTCTGCCTGGGCCCAGGACTGCCTGGAGGGCCTTAATATGCCAAGCTGTGCGCCACCCCTGGGTGGCATTTTCCGAGTTCCCACGCCAGACCCTGGGGGCTTCCCGGGCCCGGCTCGCCTGTCGGCTCGCGGAACCTGGAAAGACCAATCTTCCGAGCTGCACTACCCTAGGCTACCGTGACCGTCTACGTGCTTTTGTGCCTGTTCTGGCTCGCTGTGTCGCCCGCACAGCTCCCTGAACTCTCTCCTATTCCGCCCCTTGACTCCGTCAGCACTTGGTGTCTCAAGCGTGCCGCTATAGCTTAGATATTATCTTGCATAAGTATAGAGAGTTGGAGAAATTTTCTGGGAGGCGGTGCTGGTCTTGCGACAAAAAAGGAAATCACGCGTCACGGGCGTAAAGTGATCATGTCACACGCTTTATATAATCTATTGTACGACATTTGGATCCGATTCCCAGCCTCATTCTGCTAAAGCCGTCACTCGTCACTCGCTATGCATACCCCTAATCAGCCATTTATTATTTATCGCGAATCGGCTTCCAACATCCCTGGCGTAGATTTGAGGTTGTTTGAGGGGCCAAACACCACGAAGGTCGACCAGCAAGGTGCTCTTCCCTATCGGAGCGATTCTCACAAACCAATCAAAGCTCAGGTGGAGATATATGTTGTATTGATGCACTTGATCTCATGCTCTTCAGATGATAGGCACTTGGGGACCCACTGGTATAGATTTCCTCGCGGGGAGATATGCCAAAGCACTGCGGAAGAAGAAAGCATTTGTTGCCGGACTGGCCGATGTCGAGCGATCATGCCTCGAGTCGGAGACCATGCTGCGTCATTTTGTTAGCGAATCCGCGGTTCAAGATGTTATGCAGGAACATCTGGCCAGTGATAACGACCTGAACATCGAGAATGATTGGCCCATCAAGGCACCTAAGAAGGCCAACAAGTCGAATGATCTTCGTTCCTTTCGTACTCTCCTATCCGACCGATCAACTTCAGTGAGTCATTTGTCAGAACAATTCAAGATAGCTTGAGCATTTATTCCAGGGTCAGGCAGCTATCTGAGTGTCTTGGTGTAACAACGTGGATTGTTTGTGTTCGTTCATTTTTATCACTTATTCAAATTTTATTTTCTATGATTAGTTGTATTCAATCCTGCAAGTATCATATGTACTTTGAGTCTTTATACTCTTCACTCTCAGTCTTTCTGGCATGGATTTTATGTAAACGCATTGATCGATTGATGATCGATGTCATCCCCAACACGCATGTACAAGATCACTAGATGAACGGCCGTACTTCGTCGGCAATTACCTTCTTTACGATGAACTGGTCAAGTCAGATTAACAGCTAGTTGTCCTTAGCGCTGGAAAGATCAGTGTTCGAGCGGCCAAATATGAGCGACACTCCGAGCGGGGTGGAATTGCGAAGCTTGAACTAAATTGAACTCGATACTATTCAAGATCGTTCTCTAACCATCATTTTGCAATCCGCGAAGCAATCTAAGCGAGAAGAATGTGGTGGTCTGCCAGACAAACACGTGCTGTCGGTTGTGATGAAGGTCATGGTGACGTTCAATGTGGAATCCGTTCTCGACATCGCAAACGGTTCTCGTGGTGAGATCGAAGCAATTATCTTGGATAATCGTGAAGAAGTTCTTCAGACAGCTTTGTACTCTTTAGTTGTCAGATCTACATTCAAATTTGTGCTACATAATCCACGAACTCGAAATCGCGCTGGGTAGTGCGTAAGAGCATTTCCTCGGACCGTCAGTCTCGACTGTTGCCTTGGCGTATTGTGTAGGACTAGGTTAGCCAGAGTTGCTGCACAATGTATTTTCGCTCGTTCAAAAAAAAAAAGAAATCGCGCTGATGTAATGTGTATCGCGCATAACAGCCTATATTTTTCGCGCTATGATTTTGGCACTTGGAGCTCCATAGCCTATGCCTCGAAAATGACAGATTAGCGGAACTTGATAAAGAAACATTGACGAGGTCCAAGAGAGAGAGTCGGAGGAGTCGGATGTACAACATTCACAGCGTTCATAGTGCATTCAATAAACAAGGTAATGTGACTTGCTCACGCTTGTCTGGTACCGTAACATTCTTTTGTTTTCCTCTCCCTTTCACTTCATTCTCAAAAGTTTGATGTACCATATGAGTGGAGCTCTTTATGATGATACGATTGATGACATTTCGTATTCTGGGTTTGTCAAGATAATACCCTGTCTCCGATCACGAGTGATCGACCTCGGACTCTCGGAGGAGATTGTCCTCCATCCGATGTCCCGCATCCGAGTACCCTGCTCATCATGACCCGATGAGTATGATCCCAAATTTCACAAACCATGGTTTGAGACTGCGTCTGCCTTTTGCAATTGGTTGTCTCCTGCGTTGTACCTGTAACGAGCAAGCACACTGGGAACTTGGTGAATGGTCACACATACTACAACTTCGTTTTCGCATACAGATGCAGACATGCAATTAGACGTATTTTAAACAAGATAAGTTCCATTGCATGCCCCTTATTATAATTGACACCACAACCGGTCGTCTGTACGACGAGAGGCAGCAAACCTCGGCATTTGAGGCACTGTGTCTTCCATAACAAAGTAAGAACACGGGCACACATCTGGCGAGCAGTGAAAGAGTTATCTCAATATGTGATGTTCTCGCAGACCCCGGAAGAACCACAGTTGCAAAAGGTCAAGAATATCACTGTCTACAACTTGGGGCCATCTCCGACGAACAAGAGGATGTAGGCATTCCGTTAGCTCGTGCATTTCCTTGGCTTCCGGTCACCAGGTTTGGGCACACACGTCCTGTATAGACGAGTATAACAATGTGGTACTGCAAGAGTCTTTGGTTACAATGCTCACTTGGTATCACAGTCTGTCCCTCAGCTTGTATATCCATGATGTCTCGTCAGTCTCTTACTATCCCGGCGGTTTCCAAGGAAGCAAATGGAATCTTCGATGGACATACCAGGAATTCGTATGTTGCCGCCCAGAACGCCCAATTCTATACAAGGGAGCGGAAGCCTTTCCAAGGCTTGGAATTAGCAAACCACAAGGACTCGCCTACCATCGTTTCAGAGATTCACCAGGGAACATGTGTTTCTGCCCAGGATACGATAGTGCTCCAACCATGTCTGGACAGAGTACAATTCTTCGTGGTTTTGATGCGCCAAACGACACGGACGGAAGATGTTGCACATACTCGCTTCTCGGGATCTTCAACATATCCAATCCAGTCATCTATGGTGAGGGTGACTGCACAGTTGGTCGACTACATTCTGACAGGTTTAGGCGATGTTAGGAACGAGTCGTGCCAGTAGCTACAATAGCTGCCTACCCATGAACCATCCCTCGTCGACCTTGACGTCCTTTCTTTTTTTTCACCTCGGCGAGCTCGTCAGCACTTCGGAACCTGCCCCCCTTACCATGCTGGATGTATATGATGGGGCGTCGAATGCTGCTCGATCACGAGTTCTCGTACGAGATTGTCCCCAAGATGACACAAGCGCTGCGATGCTGTCGCGTTGTCGAATATAGGCGAGTTCCCGTCGAACTTTAATCGTGGTTTGATTGCACGGTGGATGTATCGTCAGCGAAGTTGATGAAGAGTGCGCGCGTGGTCGAGATACGATAGTAGGTGGATTCTGGCCCGGGACTTGGCTCAGAATCAATTGACACGACTTGTCGCGGAAATTTCCGGGCTGACGTTCATGCAGACTTCCTAGTCAGTCATCCGGACTCTACCGCATCTCACTGTCTTCTCGGATGTCTCATATACGAACTTTGTGCCCTCAGACCCCCATTCCATGAGGCAAAGACTCACGGGGAGCTGAGCACACTAATAAGGTACACTTGCTAAAACTTCGTCTCAGTATGTTATAAATGCAGTTTCAGAAACGGTCGCATACCCCCTCTGCCCAGAGGTTATAGTCAGACACCGTCCAATACTATCAAAGCAATGCTGAATTTGAATGTGAGTCGTCTGCTTTGGCCAGCATATCTTTTGACTCCGTTGGGTATACTAGCCGGCTATGCGACCTTCCGCTACACAACTTCTTCAACACGAGCGGCTAGCGCTCATTAGTAAAGTCATCGAGGCAGAGAAGATGTTCGTCGCATTGTTCCACCCTGCGTCGTATATTGAAACCATTCCATATCTCTAGGCTCTCGGCAGTGAAAACGCACAAGATGGTCGTTACCGCAAAGGAACGCGAGCTTTCTGCACGGGAAGCTGCTCTGGTCGATCGAGAGGTGAAGATGACTACGTTGGTGGTAGAAAAAGACGCCGAACTACTCCGTTTGCACAACCTCGTCTTATTGGCTCAGTCTCAGCTCGACATGCGGATACGCGAAGCAGTATGCAAACGGGAAGAAGAACTGCGCGCAGCTGTGAGGAAGCGCGAAGAGGAGGTTGCTGCTGCGAGGAGGAAATTCTGTCTGCGGTACGGCAGCGGGAGCAAGAGATATTGGATGCATGGCGCACGCGAGAGGTGCAGATCCGGAAGGAGGCAGAGACTATGATCTCAGAAAAGATGCAATGGGTTGCGGCGAGAGAGGCTGATTTGGAAGTGGAACAGTGCAGACTGGACGAAGTGCAGAAGGATTTGGAGGTCAAGTTGGCGACCCTCTCTTCCCAGGAGGGCAATGGTCGCAAGGAGAAAACACCTCTCGAAGAGGTCAAGAATTTGCTCGCGCCGCTCGTCCAAATGACGGAAGAACATGGTCACATTCGCGAAAAACGCATCACCAGCAATTGTTCAAACATGGCGACGTCGGTCAATCGCAATGCTGGGAGGCCCGCGCAAGACTATATCCCCTCCGCCATGAAAGGTGTGATCCTCACCCAGACTGGTCAACCGCTCGCGACACCTTCTCCGGCCGAACTAGCGAACCTTTTCGTGAACTCGCCGAAAGTTGGATTGGACTTTGCAAAAAATATTTGATTTCGAATCAGAGGCAGACGACGACGACAGCGAGTCAGAAAGGGCGCTACCCCCCTCGCCTACGGTCCGAGAACGTCCAAAGTCGGTATCGAGCCATTCTTCCGAGTCAACGAGCGAGTCGAACTCGGGATCGGCACCTTCTGCGGCTCCTATGCGGCTGCGTAAACCATCTACCCGAGCTTCGGTGCAAAGACCATCATTGCGCAAAGCAACATTGCCTACTTCTGCCTCGGACCCCACGGGGCTCACCTCTTCCTCTCATGTACGCGCCTCCAAGTCGAAATCTAAAGGGGAGGAAGCCACCATATCATCGTCGAACAAGCCTTCGATCCCGATCCGACCCACCCAGTATGACCATTCGGACGAGGAGAACCTGCCAAGTCCATTCCTGCGACGCGGGGAACGCGGACGACTTCCCAATAATGCGACGTTCAAGTCGAAACGGCCAAGCCACGGGAATTTGTTGAGAGCGGTCGCAGCTGCGAACTCGGCTGCTGCTGCTGCTGGGGTGAAACCCGGAAGCAGTGGGAACAAGACTGCGGCAGGGTCGATGAAGACGTCTCCGTCTCTCAATGATGCGAGGTCATCGTCAAGCTCGAGTTCGAATTCGAATTCGAGAAAGACGTCCGAGGAGGCAAGAAAGGTACAATCACGATCGTGAAACGATTCAAAGACACGTTGTTGTTTTACTTACTTTTTCTTCAACGGGCTTTTTATTTTGTCTCATTATGAACTTTTTGACGCATTGGAATAGCTATGATGTTCATGAACGCATGTTACAGTATGTAGGGAAACAGAGTGCTTGGTCGAAAATGTTATGTAATCAAATGCCTTTGCGGGTAAGTTACTTCGGAAACGCCGCCACAGCCTCACACTGCCTCGCAATTTACCTGACTTGAAGTCACTCATTCGCAATGAGTCAACTGATTTTCAGTCAACTCTGTTGACCAACTATCGGCCGAGGTGGAAAAAGACCCGATTCCATCGGTGACGCTTCGTTCATCATATGTAAGTATTGTAACTCAGTCACTCCTGGAGGCCTGGCAGCCCAGCTGATAACCAGAAAGAATGCCGAAGCCAGCCAGCAACGATCCGGAAACAACAGGACAGCAGGCTTACCAGGTTCACGCATCTGAGGAAGAGTCGCAGTTAGGTCCACTATGGAATTATGCGCCACGTTTAGGTGTCTGGTCTCAGTTCAGGGCTTGCTCGAATATGAGGGGCCAGGGACGCTCGAGTTCCATGCTTTTTCTTTCTCCAGCCTAGTTCGAAACCATAGCTTTTGAAGCATTCGATTATAGATTAGTTCTGTAACTTCTAACTTTACAGTGATTCATCAAATGATCAAAGCCGCGGCGCGCCTCGAGTTGGCAAGGTTCCTGCATCGCTTTGTATTGCATGACGATGGCAAGACCCGAAGAACATCGTCGTCCGTCCCACTGGCGCTCAGGAAGAAGTACTATACGTGGTACGTTCTTACAAGTTCCTACAGCCCTGCTCACATTGACATTATTCCGGCGTTCTGCTGTTATGTTTCGGAGATCTTCCGTGGTACCTAGCACGGCATCCGCGTGGCGTTAACATATTATCACCGCCACCGCATCATCCCAAACGACTCAAGTTGCGAGCCCTTCGGACTCGGTACTTGTGGACATAGATCATCCCTGCTGAGCATACACCGTGTTCGGTAAGGGTGTGCCGAGCGGATGGAAATATACATTCCAGTGCTGCTGCTCCATCCGCTCCCTCCGCGCGGTCCAATAGAAAACTCTGGGACCAACACGTATTTGTACCTCGCACAGGCAGGAGTTCATTCCCTTACCATTTTCTCCTTCCTTTCGAGATGTGCGTTCCCTTCCCTTGCTCACTGTTCCGCGTGATGTTGATACTGATCTATTGCTTTTTTCTTCGTTGTTTAATGCACAGTCGTTATTCATTCAATTCTCTGTCAGCTCCCAGTGCCTGCTCGCAAGCGCCATGAGTTTCTTACGAAGCCAAAGCCAAGCCTCACCCGAGCAAGATGAGAAGTCAAACGCAGTCGCACGGAGCACGCTCTCTGGGAACCCGGCGGCGTTCGAGTCACTGCAGACTCTCCACGAACAAACCGATTATCCGATCAGAACCAAAGACAAGGGTGATGATGATGATGATCTAGAACTCAACAAGGGAGTAGAATTGACGGGAAAGTATGCCAAGTACGCAGGCGAAACGCCCGATGGGGGTCTCAAGGCGTGGACGGTCGTTTTTGGGTATGTGGACTACCGTTTCTTCGCCAGTTCGCTTTTGAGTACTGACGACGACCTGCAGGGCTGCCTTGACTACGTGCGCAGCGTAGGTGCCTATTTGTCTAGTCTTGCGGGTCTCAACTGACATGATCAAACAGGCTCGGATACGTAACTGCATGGGGGGTGAGACTCCCGATTTCCGGATCAGTGAATGGGGGGTCGACGTCATTATGGTATAGATCTTTCAAGATTATTATCAAACAAATACACTCAAGAACGAGAGCCCCTCGACCATGTAAGTCTCCTTGGCGTCTGGTCGTTCGTGTCGTTGAAATTTCTCGCAGAGCATGGATCGGTTCCGCTCAGGTATGCTTGCGCGATTGTCATCGTCGTCGTGGAGACTGCTGACGTTCACTTACGAATCGGCTCCTGCTTGATATGAATTTCCTTGAACTGGTGCAATCGTCACCCCTCCTCGTCATTTGCGCCTCAAGTATGCCCTCATCTTCTTCCCGGGGCTGATCACCGGGCGAATGTTCGACACTGGGTTTTTCAAGATACCGTTCATCTTTGCAAGTTGTCTCTTGGTCGTGTGCACGTTCCTCATCGCCGAATGCAAGGTGTATTGGCAATTTTTCTTGGCGCAGGCGTTGGGCATCGGGGTGAGTCTTTGCCTTTTATTTTCGTTCCGTACGTGCTCATTCCTGCCATGATGTTGCGATTCTCTGCGGAAACAGATCGCGAGCGGTATATTGTTCGGGCCCGCGCTGGGGATCATATCACACTGGTTCGCGAAACGAAGAGGGCTGGCGCTGGGCGTCTCTGCTATCGGATCGTCGGTCGGAGGGGTGATATTCCCTGTTGCAGCGCAGAATCTCATACCTCAAGTCGGGTACGTGTGTTATTTCCTCTCCTTAATTTGTGTGATTTTCATTGTCGACCCTTCAGATTTCAATGGACGATGCGTATCATCGGGTTCATGCTGGCATTCCTACTCATAATAGCAAATTTTGTGAGTAAATTTGGGACTGGGAGGAAGTATTGTTGATGGCGGATGACACAGACGATGGATAGACGCCTGCCCCCCGTGAAAGCGAAGGATAGCATGTTCAACTTGACGGCACTCAAGAATCCGGCATACGCTGTTTATTGTATTTCTGGAGTCTTTACATTCCTTGGGTTGTATACTGGTGAGTTTGTTGTCTGCCGTTTTTTCATTTTCGAAGCGTCGAGATGCATGACTCACGCACGTCGAACAGTGTTGACCTACATGCCTGTGAGCGCCATTCAAGTGGGCATCTCGAGCGACTTTGCGTTTTATTATGTTGCTATCATCAATGGCTCCTCTGCTTTTGGACGTATCTTGGCGGGATTCCTCGGGGATAGGATAGGTCAGTGTTAGCCTGCAACTTGCAGAGCGGGTGTCTCTGATCTTATGCTTCGATAGGTGCGCTCAACGTCATGATTCCATTTACCATCTTGTCGGCCGCCATGACATTCGTATGGCCCTTTGTAACAAGCCAAGGTGGGCTCGCCGCAGTCGGGGTGGTATACGGGTGCGTGATACGATGTTCATAATGTCGTTCGTTATGTGAACGCTGACAATGATCCTTTCTGAAAGTTTCTCGTACGGGACGTACATCTCTCTCCTTCCCGTTCCTGCCATGGCCATGGGTCCCATCCAAGATGTTGGTCGTCGCATGGGACTGTTCCTCAGTTTCGCCGCTCTAGGTGCGCTCGGTGGACCGCCGGTATGCGGGGCTATCAATGTCGCCACCGGTAGTTTCGTGGGTGTGGGCTGGTACGGAGGTAAGTAGCGGTTACCTCTCTCTTGTCCGATGTTGATGAGTGGTGTGAATTAGGTGCTACCTTGCTGTTCTCAGCTGGCCTGTTAGCGTTAACGCGATATCTCCATCTCGGCACATTGATGGGCAAGTTTTGAAAAATGACTGTTTTTCTTGAACGTACTGGTATTAATTTGCATGACACTTGTCGGTTCTGGTTACGGATGTGTGCTTGAATTGTTGTGCGTTTACAGTGTAAAATCCTTGCAATTGATATGACTGATGCTGACATGATGCGTTTTGTATATTCCTATACCCCGCAGGTCCAGGCATTGATTGTGTGGGTGTCCGGCTCGCGCGATATTTCTTGATTCGTACTACGGTGCAAAACATAGGCTATTTTTCTTTCAAGTGACACTACAAGTAGCTAAACTTCTTGGAGGTATATACTACAGACTATATTCGTTATAATACTATAAATTATGTGCTTTTCCTGATTTGAAGTAAAACCTCTATGTGAGTGCGTGTTTGCATGCCATTGAATTACCTTGCTGGGAAGGTGCTCATGCATACTGTGTTCAACACAGCCAACGTCTCGATGGCGTGCGTGAGCGACGAGCGGAGAATTTTCGAGGTACATCATTTCGGTGTACCTAGAGTGATTCATGTCACCCCAAGGAGACGACGATGACAGAGCATTCAACGAGAAGCAAGAATCTTACGTGTATATCTGTTTCAACATCGACCCGAGATCGTCCAAGAATTCCTGCGTTCCTTCGCCAGATCGGAGACTTATACATCTGACACCAACACTCTCCCCGCATCCGTCTATCTCCCGAAGAACGCCTCCGCCGCCAGCTCTCTATCCAGCGCCGCCGCGAACGCGAAGAACAAGACGCCCTCCACGAAGAACAAGAAACCCAAGCACGACGTCGACGCGAAAAAAGAAGAGTCGGAGCTCCAAGCCTAAGGTGCAGGACAAGTTGCTCGTTCTCCTCAGCGTCATCTTATAGACGTCTTGGATACCCCCACTCCTTATGCTTATGTAGCGATAGTCTTTGTATACCAGCGTCGATGCGCTCTTTTTGAATGGAGGAACTTGGGTTCATTATTTACATAAATAATTTACTGTCAACTGCAAGTCAACTGGGTGCCTAACTCGCGTACCTCAAACATTCTGACCGCACATAGATATTGTACAACGCCCTCCAAAGATCAGCGTTCAGCGCTCAAACACCGTCGTGATTCTGTCCTGTGCGATACCTGTACAGAAACAATCGATTGGTCCGTGTCCGCGAAACCGAAGAAAAACAGAAAAGAAAAGAAAGAAAAGGCAATGCGCACCATGGTTGATTCCCTACGACCCGGGGCCAACAACCCCGTCACGTTCTCCGCCTGCGTCTCGTACCTCACGCCCTCGTATTCCATCTTGCCGATCGCGCCCGCTGCTAGTAGAACTGATCGACACCGACCGAAACAGAAAAAAAATGTGTTCCCGGAGCGTACCTGCAAATGTTGTACCCATCCGGTACGATGCGTGGTGATCCGACACAGGCTACAATTTCGTGAAGAACAGTCGCTGAGGGTGCTTGAGACTCGGAAATGCTCCATTCGCGAATCTAACTCGCGTTGGCAAAGTATCCATCTACGTGGCTCCGGAAAGAAACTCCACTCTGAGCCTCAATCAGAATCTCCGGAGGATTTGTCAAAGTAACGACGCGAATTTTCAGCTTGTTTAGGATCCTAGAGAAGCAAAGCTCGAAGTTGCGATGGAGAGTGGTCGCATCTGTTTCAGAATACTTTATCAGCGGACGAAAAGATTCGGGTTAACAAGACTTCCCTCCACGGCCACCCTCGAAGCAGTACATCATGTTCTCAGTGCTGCAGCGCACTGTTATTGGTACCTTCCCCACACGAACGGTAGCGTACACACTAACCGCAAGGTGGACGTCAACTTCTACGAGCTGAGGTCGGAAGACGACGACGACATGTTGCCACACAGAATCTCGGTTGGACAAGGACTCTGTCTGAAGGACCCAGTGGATGATTCTGTTAACATCAGTTTTGTGGTGTGGCACGTGAAAAACAATACACTAGAGGCAAGAGCACGTTTGTGGGGGCGGGAAATTATGTTCGTCGCCGGTCTCGAGGGCCTCCACCGACTCATTCTCACCCGTTAACCGCCTCTCCCATCAAACCGCAGGTTTCATTGTAAATGCGCTCCTCATTTCGCGCCTTCGCAACAGTCTCAATGCCGCCCCTCCGTTTGAGCACCGGAACGCACCAAAACCTTCCAAAACCGTCCTCGCAAACTCTCCCCCAAAGACTACTCTTACACGTCAGCCCATTCTCCGCTGTCCCCGCTCGCCCCGCTCCTCTACCCCGATGGCTTGACGGCACCGATATGCATACGCAAACACAAGGTTTCTCCCCAGCGTGTTGGTCCTCATCCTGCGCGTGTTCGAGGCACCGAGCGCGGCCTCGCATTCCACACTCGATCCACCCGACCTCGATCGTGAATCCTCAGAAGAGGAAAGAAGGAAAGACACGGAGCTGAGCGCGGAGATCGCTCAGCGCAAAAAGACTACGAGCGAGCGAGATATCAAGCTTACCGTCGTCTTGCTAGCGAGCAGACAATCTCGGTGCAGTTCATTCATTTCGTGTTTGCTTTTTCCATGTTCACCGTGTAATTTAGGTC